>JAHBCN010002231.1:0-95533 GCA_019359885.1 Listronotus oregonensis
CCCCATTGCCTCGAGACACATGTATATTTTATTAGTTTTATGTTTCTTTTAATAAATGAACATTTGAATTAATTTTTAAATGGATACTGGAAATTTTATTGTACAAAAAAAATATTGTTAAAAAAAATTTTTAATGGTCAAAATAATTTTTTCTTATTTCAAAAAAACGTGTATATCCCTTTTTTTATAGAGTTTACCAAAAGAAATTTTTTTGTTTTTAATTTTTGTTATTTTTTTTAGTTTTAAAATTTTGGGTTTTTTATTTTAAATTTAAATCTTATTATCAAAAAAAAAAACCCAAAAAAAAATTTCATAAAAAACTGACGTAGTTCTTTGACCTAAAATAAAGTTTTCAAGTTAAATTTAAAAAAACCCGTTTTTCATTTTTTTTTACGAAAAAAAAATGCAGTGTGGCTTTAAAGTGACTTAGTTCATAGTAAATTACAAAAATGTTACGCATATCTCTTATTGGCTTGGTTTTTGTGCCTTAAATAAAAAAAACCTTATTAATTAGATATTCAGAAAAAAAATTGCAAGTCAAAAACAGAATTGGTATAACTTTAAAATCTCAGTACTTTTAAAAACCCAAAGGGTTTTTTAGATAGGAACTTGGCCCTTATTTTACAAAATTTTTTTGACTTTAAATAACAAGTTAAAAGAGTTTTAAGAATAATAATATTTGCATAGCCAAACAACACCAAAGAAGTTACCTGTTTATAAATAGATAATTAAAAACAACTGGAGGTAGCTCTTTATTCTCGAAATAGTATTAAAAATTTAATTTTCTCTATTGGCATTGCAGGCAAATTCTCATCTCGATTTAACTAAATTTTTTAATTATGTTAATGTAACCAATTCTATGTTAAATACTTTTTTTTTTTACCCGACTGCTTACCAAGGGGGCATCCCCTTTAAAAATAGAGTCGGGAATGGAGCAGAAATTTGTAATATTTGTGTCAACAAGTAAAGGAACTTAAAGGCCCCCGGGGTTTAAAATTTTTAATTTTAATATTTTACTTGTCTAGGCGCGTAGTGCAGCAAAAAAAAAAGTTTGTGTTATGACAATAAATAATGGAAGAACAAATTGAGGGGCCCTTTAAGGGTGTAGATCTATTTAAATTTTTTTTAATCAGTACTTTATTTATATATTAATTAATTAAAGGCAAAATTTTTAAAATTTTTTAATTTAAGTTTTTTAAAATTTTTTTTTCGGTATTTAAAAAGTTTTTACCCCAAAAAAAAAAAAGTGAAAAAATATTACCTGACGAGTATGGTACGTGTGAATCCCAACAAGGGTACTTAAATACTATACGAGTCAAGTAAAATCCTTTTCTAAGGGGGGTATACTATTTTGTCGCATTTTTTAGATAACTGCCCCATTTTCTTTCATATTAAAATAAATTTAAAATTTAGAGTAACTGAACAAATCTAAAAAAACTTTTTAAATCTAAAGTCTTTTAATTTAAAAATAAACCTTTGGGATGTTTTTTTTAATTTAAAAAGCTTTTTTAAAAAACAATAATTATCGAAATGGCTGATGAAAACGATTGGAAGGGTATCTTAAATAAAAGGGGGAAAAAAATTTTCCCAAATTTTTTTCCCCGTGAAATTTAAGGAAAAATATGAAAAATGTACAATAAAAAAAAACTCCAAAAATTCAATGGAATTAAGAAAATTAAAGACTGGTCTTTTTTTGCGGAAAGGTGGGGTATTTTATAGGTTTTAAAATATTGTAAAAGATAATAATTTTGTTATTTGTCTTGGCAAAATGTAAAATATGAAAAAAAAATTTTGACTAAGTTTGGATTTTCCCAAATGTTTCTTAGGAATTGTGCTAAATTTAAAAAAAATGTTGGTTGATAAAGCGAGGAAAAAAGGGGAAACCTTTTTTTAACTTACACAATTGTTTTTTTTGATATTTATAGTCACACTTTTTAAAATAAACGTTTTTTTTTTTTTAAATTGTTTTTTTTGAAGAAATGATTGATATGTTGTGATGGTTGCTATGCTAAAAAAAGGTCTATTGGTGTATGATTTTGGGGTTTTTAATGTAGTGCATTCCTGTAAAAAAATGCGAATAAATATTTTGGGCCTTTAGTAAAAGCCCTTTTCGCAACAGTCGATGGTACCTGTGTTCTTTACCAAAAATTTTTTTTTTTTAATTTTTAAAATATCTCCGGGTTTATTCAAACAATGACTCTATTGGGGGTATTTTCCCTTGTTTCCATTATTCTAAGTTTGATTAACCCTAACCTCGTAATCCCTCTTTTATTTACAAATGACCAATTTAACTTGTAAGTGGGTTGTTAGGGTAACATGAACGGAAAAACGAACCTAATAAATTGCCGGTAATGAGGATGCACGTTTGACCATTTTTTGCTATTTAAAAGGGGTTTTAGATAATTTTCTAAATAAACTGAAATTCCAAGCTGCAGACAATGTTTTTTAACCCAACTCTAAACAAAAAAATATATTTGCAAACGACTTAAGGGTGATAGAGCAAAACTTAAAGTGGATTCGTAAGAAACAGACAATTTTTTTATTGAGCCGTAGCAAATAGTTTTTTTTCTCGCACATCCTTTATTTAAAGGGATATATACTTTCTAGAATAATAAATTTTGCTTTTTGCGCAAGTTTATGACAAGACAAAATTTTTGAGAACGTATACGTTGAAATTTTTAAAATCCAGTCAAATTGCAAATATTTGAAAATCAAGCTTATTTTGCGGTCCCTCTTTGGCAACATGGGTTCTTCAGTGACATCGCTTAAATTTGACTTAAACCATTAGTCAACATGGTCGTACTTGACGTCAATTTTAGCATGTGTATCCTATAGTTACCCCACTTCTTTATCTATCTTTTTTGCTCTTACGTCATAAAAGTCCAGCTGTGGTGCCAGTGACTTATAAAATATTAGATCTGTATTATAGAAAGTCTCTGGGTTATTCTATGGAATATCTAACTTAAACTTCGAATAAATCAGTAATTTGTTTGTTTTTTTTACTCCCTTTGACCCTGTTATACGTAATAATGACTCGCTTACTATTAAATTGTATAAAAACCTAGTAATCCGATCACTAAACTTCTGCAACCAGAAGCATGGTATGTTATTAATTTCCAAGGCTACCAGCCACTTGTAAGTTAGAATAAATGATCTGACATTCAACGGTTCGCAACGACCTTACCTATGAATATAGTATTCTCATGTATTATAATATACCGTATATATGCAGAAGCAGAATTTTTTTTTCCTATTATTTGTCTATTTGCTAAAGCATATCTGCATTGCATATCGTAATTGTGGTCCAACAAAGCAATGCATTTTATTTCAGAGTGTGTTAAATGAGTTATTACAGTACCTGTCTGTAAATAGCACTTCCTGAAGGTTTTTTTTTGACATAATAAAAATTTAAAAGTATTATGGCATTTTGTAAAATTTTACACAAAAAATAATTTTAAGTTCCTACACCATTTTTACACGCAAATTTTTATTTTTGATAATGCCCTAATTTCTTTATTATCGAAGAGTCATAATAGAGAATAGGCTTTATCAAGAAAAATATTAAAAAATAATGTAAGACACGACGGCATTATACGACAACCACGTAGCTTTAAAGCATCTAAAGGATTAGATAATAATACGATTTTTTAATAAAAAAAATCTACTTGGAAGAAAAAATTTGGTTGAACTGTGAAAGACCTTTTTCTATAATTTTCATTTTCATTTATTTTCAACTATTTCTTGTGTCTTTTTCTGCTGCGATTTTTTTTTTCAAGCAAGTTTTACCGTTTTAAAATTATTATGCCATGGTTTGAGTAAGGCTACTTTTGACTTTCACCATGCTTTAGAGATCTGGTAGGTAGACTTGCAATGATGAAATAGGGCCAATAACCACTGTTTCGTGTTTTGTTCAAAATGTTTTATCTGCTCTGTTAGAATGTCATCTACTCCCGGTGACATTCCGGTTTTTATAACATCTATGTGTAAACGGTTCTCTCATTAGCTTAATCTCGAGTTCACGTCGTCTTTTGATTTTCGAGGTTTTGTTGCGGTGGTTGGTTTTACCGTTGGACAGAAGTTGATGCGCTACTTGGTTTGCTGTAACTGCGCATGGCTGTTTCACCTTTACTGGGTCTCCATTCAGTTTCTTAATCATACTCCATGCCTGTTTGCTACTATGTGCCATATCCATCCTTTCAGCGTCTCCATCTACCGTTTCTTTTTTGATTTGCTAAGTATTACTAGCTACATCGTTGATTTACTGAATGGGTCCCTACTATAACGCTATATATTTTGGGTCATTTTATCTTTAGCTTCATCGTTCAGCCCAGACATCCTCTGGGTATGTGTTTTCGAAGATATTTTTTATGAGTTCGACGAACGAGTTATAGTGGTTATTAATTTGATTTAAAAATAAGGATTACACAGGCCCACAAAAAAGTGGTGTGTGCTGGGTGACGAAATAAGATTTTCTGACATATTTTTTCCGCTGTACACGACCCTGAAGTCAAAATTGGGGGTCAAATAGCAAAAAATCAAGAAAATATGTAATTTCAGATATTAGCAATTTTTTTTAAACCTAAAGCGTCAATATCTCAAAAACTATAATAGACACACGAAACTTTACCTAATATAAACTGTGTATTTTCACAAGACCTTTATTTTTAGTTATATAATCTTGTTGTCTGTACGCAATATTTTTCGAGTTATAATCAAAAAACTGAATTCCCAGGATTTTTTAAGGTATACAACCCTGAAAAAATTAAAAATTTTTTTTTTATTTTTGAATTTTGTCTGCAAATTTTTAGTGATTTGGAATTCAACCAAATAAAATAAATAATTTATTATAAAAAAAACACAAATCACAATGATAAAAGAAAATATATTTTTCCCTATTTTAGATCGAAATTTTTGGTCAAAATTATATTTTCATTTGTATCTCTTTATCATTTATCTTATTAAAAATGTTTACATAACTTTTTATATAGACAATTTAAAAAGCCTAATTGTTTGTTTCATAAAATTTTTTGTACCTCTTATAGTTTATACAGTAGTAGTCCAAACATTCCGTGGTAGCAGGTTTCTGTCGTATCGTTTTCTGGGTTTTTCTCGATTTTTGCTGTTTGGCCCCCAATGAGTTCAAATTCATGTTTAGCGGAAAAAAATACACCAGAAATACTAGTCCGACACCCAGCACACACCTCATTTTTTTGTGGACCTTATTTAGCGTTAGGGCAGACCCCGCTGGCTTGTATAAAAGCCCAACTATTAGGTGCCGTTGGTGCCAATTTTTAGATGTTCAACTCATTTTTGTCCGGTTATGTCAACAAGGCCAGGATGCAAAAATACTTAACTCAGACTACCTCACTCTCATTAATATTCCAACTGATACTATCTACACGGAATCTGCAGTTTTAATGTGGATTTCGAACTTCACGCACAAAACTATACGAGTTCGTCTTTAGTCACCAACAAAACCACCAACGACGCGACGCTCGATATTGCTTAACTTTGCTGATGTAACGAAAAACGGTTTCTTAACAGAACGAAAGAAGCCGTTAATGCAGTTTTTTTTTAATTAAAAGTATCTCGGGACACTTGAAATCATGTAGCACTGATCGGTGTTTTCTTGTTTCGTACACTTGCCTTTCGTGCACTTCAGAAATTTACCTGAAATATTTTCGTTTCGTACACTGAATTATTTAATCAATTTTATGCCTCTCGTTTCGTACACCGACCATTGTGACGACCCAAATAACCAATCAAATAAATACCATATTGAAAATTATTAAAATTTTGTTAATACCTTCTACATATGGATAATTTAGACAAATTTAAAAGCCCTTGGTTCTGGTCGGTCATGGTTAGTTCTGGTTAGTTAAAGCGGCTTTTTATTTTACTCAATTATATTTTAGACGTGATAAATCACTAAAAGTAGGGACAGTAAACTATTCTGTTTAGGCCACAATTCTGCTATGGCCGTAGGAATAATTAAGACAAATTCAAAGCCCTTAGTTCTGGTCAGTCATGGTTAGTTAAAGCGGCTTTTTATCTTCCCCACCTCGAAATCTACAAAAATGGGTCTTAACATTTTTTTTGCAACACCAATATTTTTCGCAAAAACGGCCGTCGAAAAATTCATAACATTCCACACTGGATAGATGTGATAGTAGCAAAGTATATCTATACTTTGGTAGTAGGTAGAAACATCTAAAAAATGCAGATGGGCAAAACAAGTTTTTATCAAAACGCAAGAAAGATGGTGAAGAACATTTTCTGGGATCATTGAACTATTGCTAAGGTCTCATTATAAAAAGGAAATGTTAATTAAAAACCATTTTTTCAAACAATACCAATAAATTAATGAGATACTCTTAAAATATTGTAAAAAAACTTTTGCGCTTTTTTTAATATTCTAGAAAAATCAGAGTGGACCAAAACTCATATGCAATGATGGGTACGGGTTTTCCTATTCCGATGAACTGAATGATTAAAAAATGTACATTATTGCCCGAGTAATGGAACAATTCGTCCGCCCGCTTATAACTGAATCCATGAAGATAGCGGCATTCTAGCGACAGAACGACAGCTGAAATGAGGGAAATTTTGGGTTCCGTTATCTCAAAACTATCAATTTTTCGAATAAAATTACAACAACAAAAATTCTCCAATACGCATATTTTGGCAAATATTAGCGGGAAACCCATTTTTTGGGCCTTGAGGGGTCATTTTCAGCCCTTTCCTACCTGTTAATGTTGATAAACTTTTTTCGCTCGAAAGCATCCCCGAAGTCCTAAGAATTGCGCCACAAGGGAAAACTGTACAGATTTTTTTTACAGCTTTGTCCTTTCATTTACTGGACTAATAGTTTGTTTCTAATAATATTTCTGTGTAGTTCTCCGATTTTTTGTATCCTAGGAAACTGCTACATATAGTTCAGGCAGTCAAGCATTTCACCTCCGAATTTTTTATATATGCACGATTTATTTGAAATTTTGACAGATGATGGATGGTCAAAAAGCAAAATCTATTTGGTGCCGATGTGCGCAACCCTGTGGATGCCACCTTCCGGGTGGCAATTCCCAAAATCCAGGAATCGATAGATGAGCAAATTTGAAGTAAAAAATGTCATGTCAAGTTTTTTCGCCAAATCAATAGTTTTTGAATTATTCGCAATTAAAAAGTGCGATTTTTCGTTAAAAACCCCATTTTTCAATTGTCTTTTACGTATAACTCTGTAATTATGCGTTTTATCGAAAAAAGTATAATAAACAAAAATAAAGCTTATAAAAAATCAAAGAAATTGAGCTATTTAGGAAGATCTTAAAGTTCTACCTAAGGCAAGTATAGCTGCTTGAAGATCTTTCATTTTACGTGATTAAGTACTTAACCTCAAATAACGGGAAAAGGGTACATTTTTCAACAAAAAGTCATATAAATTTTTTAAAGATCATAAAAAGACCTTTAAAATAAGTAGCAATAAAAGTCTTGTGGAGTAAAATTTCAGTGAGGTATGGTGTAAAATAGTTAAAACTAAAAAAAATAGCAATAAAACTAATGTCATTTCATTCAAAATCAAAATTAAACTTATTCCTTGCACCAATTATTTTATTTGTATATTAGTTATGACATCTAAAAGTTTTACTGATTAAAAAGATGCACAGTTTTGAAAAAAATGAGCTTAAATTATATGTTTTTTTTTTTGTGATTTTTCAAAAAATTTTCTTTTTCTCATTTTATCTCCTAAACCATAAGAGATACGAAAAAAACTAAAGAGTAAAAAAATGTAGAATTTTTCATCGCGATTATTTTTTTTATATTTTTTTTTGTGGCATAAAAATTGACGGGGATATAACCGATTTAAACTTTTACTATAGTGCAAGGACTGCTTTTCCGTAGCCCTTTGACCCTTTACCTATAAAATATGAAGGGTTTCAAACCCTTCTTACATACATAAGCTTGTAGCCCTGAAAATTACCTTTAAAATAATTTTTTGTAGAATATGATAGCTTCAAAATTAACAGAGTTGTTTTTAGTCAATTTTAACGTAAAAAAAGTTTCAAATTTTGGCGCTCTGATTTTTTCTGTTGACACTAGGTTGTCTCTAGGTACATTTGAGACCTACTATGTATGTATATACACTGTTCAGAGAATAAACTTTAGAACCAACAAAATTTAAAACCAAAACATCAGTAGTCATTAAAAAATATTTTTTTTATTTTATTTTTGTCAAAGGGTGGTTCTTAAGGGTTGCTAGGGTGTAGATAATTAAAAGTTATTTCAAGTAGAGATAATAAACTGTAATAGTAAAATTACGCAAAATCTAAAAATTGGCAGTCATTAGATATTTTTTATTTCATTTTCTGCAAAGAGGTAGTTTTTGGGGGTTGAAAAGTGGTAACTAATAATTTTATTTAAATGCTATGAATTTTTTCCAGTAAAACTACAATTGTAATGTTACAAATCGTTGAAAGATTTTTTCTATATTATTTTCATCAAAAGGGTAGTTTTTAAAGATTCTTAAGGGTTGATATTTCAAAATACACCAATTTTATATTGTAAAATACGTTAGGATATTTATCCTTCATTAATAAAAGACATTTGAATCGAAAAAAAGCCGAAAAACCTAGAAAATCTATTTTTTCGATAAGGGGTGGTTTTCACCCCTTAAAAACAATTTGGACACCTTGCGACCATATAGATTTTGATGTGGAGGGTAAGATAGGATTAATTTCAAATTTTCAAGAAAATCGGTGCATATATAAAAAATTCGGAGGTATGACATTACTTTAGGCTTGACTGCCTGGGTTTAATACACTTTAAAGACAGTTCATACGCTGTTATTCTGCCGACAAAATAGTTTTAACATGCTTGTCTTTTAAAGGTCCCATATTTGTGTTGTAAGGCTTTACTTGCTCCCCAAATAATAAAGAGCATTTTTCTTTTCTATTTACAATTAGTGCTAGACTTGCGGCATGAAGGCCCGCCAAAGCCGTAAAACGCGAATGTAGACGGTTTCTTGACTTTGCGTTCGCGTTTTTTATCCCGTGACAAAAAACAAGTCTAGAGGGCCTTTTTTTTACGCAAAGATCTGACGTGAATCTCCGCGAAAGATTCGCAGACGAGTGTAGAGCCGGCATAATAACCAAAACTTTTAATTTTAAGAAGTCATTGACCACATATATTATATATTCAAAACACATTAATTATGTAATTTAAGTCGTTTGAAAAACGTGATTTGAACACAATGATGTATTAGTAAAAGGGAACGGACAGGTTTTAATTATTAGAAGTCTAATTTGGAGTGACGCCTATCTAGTGGAAGTTGAAAGGCATTATGAAAGATAATGAATAATTGATCGAAACAATGAAGGATATGGGTAGAAGAAAAAAAGGAAGTGGTGGAGTATTCGAGTTGAATTTTAAAATATTATTATATATTTAGATTTGATTTTGTTGTGGTACTTTACAAATGCGGTACTTAAATAAATGTGTTTCTATTAACGCATGTAAAAAACAAAATTTAATAATACGATTAAGTTGATTTAAGGAAAATCAGTCATAGAATATTAATACAAAATATCTAATTGATATAAAAACAAATTTTATTATGTGTCATTGTAATTTAAAAACGGAAAGTACTTTAAAAAATGTAACTGGCTTTTGAATATTGAAATATATATTGGCCGAATCGGAACTTAAAAAAGGAAGATTTAAACCTTGGGCTTGCCTAATATAAAATACCATTTTAAAAGATACAGTTATCGCATTTTAAAAAAAGTATTTGGGTTGTTATTCCAAATACTACTTTAAAACCATTTGTTATTGCAGTACTTGCAGCTGACACATTTACTTTCAAAACAATAACACGTTCGTTTAATTTATTCGTTGAAATAAATATGAACGCAAAATTATCTATTTTTTTCGCTCACCGACCACTCTTCAAACTAATTTTTGTGGGAGAGGAAGGAGAAATGTTAAGCAACACGCTGTACATTTCTCCTAGCTTGCTTGGACTTTTTTGCTTCAAGAGCCAAATCGCGCGTTCGGCACAATTTTGGGGCCGTTTTTTACACCGTTTGTCAAATTTATATCGCTGCTCCAGAGAAACAATGAGGTAGGTGCAAAATTTTGTGAAAATAAGTTAAGTATGCCATTATTCGAGAAAAGCATACTTTATTTGGTAAAACAATTAGGATGGTAGTTGTATCGTTGTTGAAACATAGTCGATGAAGACCGTCATTTCCAAAGAACACTATTTTATGGCAAAAATGGCATAACCTCAAAATCCTAAGTTTTGCATAAACAAAACATATCTTTGGTTTAAGGAAGAGGTAAAGTTTGAAACTTTTTTTAATATTTTTTAATTTAATATTTTAAATGTATAACATCTTAAGAATATTGTATTACATTTTTAGGTCAATCGGAGCAAAATTGACGGATGTATGATAGTTTTAATGACAGTTGCTCCTACTTAGTTGCGTGAGCGTACAAAACTTCAACATTTTTTTAATTTTCCCAAACATGTACCTTTTAACGTCGGTGACCACCATTTCAAAAAAAAACTACTGATCCAATCATTTTAAAGATTTGTACACATATTCTAATTACAAATAACTATCGAATAGCGCGAAGTTTTTTTTTTTTTTAATTAGTATCAGTCTTACAATAATAAATAGGTTGATTTTATTGTCAAAAAATCGACATTTTAACTTTAAAATGATTAAAAAATTAAAAATTGACAAAATAAAATAAACTATGCGTCAATTAAGAAAGAAAGTAATTAACTAATTAAAATAATTTATTTTTTAATTTTAAATAATCCGGTGCTGAGGAATTTCGGTCGCTGCAAAAAAAATCGAGACACCAGCAAAAAACTGCAATAAATCCGTTATTTCTTTATATTTTTGTACCAAATGTTTTTAAAATCTTCTTCATATAGTTTATCAAAAATTAAATATTTTCTTTTAAATGACAAATTTAATAAAAAATTAAATTTTTGTATTTACGTCAGCATTTTTTTAGAGCAGCGATATAGAAATCGAGGATACATAAGTTAAACAATAAAATTTAAGTTTAATTATAATTCAAACCGGAGAAATACAGTTTATGCGCAGCCTTTAGCCGGCTTAGACAATATATAAGCGGCTTTTCAACTTTAAAAGGAACCATGTTATAAATTTTTCAAAAATATCGCAACTAAATTACAATTAGCTCAAAATTATTTACTCTTTAAGAAAAAATGGTCATGGTCAATTTTCATATAGAAAGTAAGAAAAGCTGACTTGTATACAGATTTTGCTTTTTTATGTTCAATGCACCACTTTTCAAAAAATACCACTGCTGGTATGCTGTTTTTGGTAATAAAAAAATCTCTGTAAAGTGTGCTGTATGTCTTAACCTACACGTAGGCGGTAATATGGATGACAAATGCAGTCTACCCGTGTGTTGGTTCTATGATCATCGATCACGTTAAAGGTAGTATTGGATTAATTGTTATTTATTGCCCATGTATTGAGCACAAGTCTTTTCTTTTAAGCGTGATAAAATATCTTTAAAGTGAAATATTTTTCTTTAAAGCTGTACATTAATATATGGTGCCTTTCTGTTTCACAAGTAATATCTATTTCATTCGATTATTCCTGTAAAATGTGGAATTCGACTATTATATTAGATTTCTTGTTATAGGTTTTATGTTTTTAAGTACAATATATTGTTTTAATAAAGCTTAATAACGTTACTTTAAAGTGGAATATTTTCCTTTAAAGCTGGACATTAATATAATGATTGATTACTTTGGATTTCATGTCCTGACAGATTTAGTATGAGTTCGTGTTTTTTCTCGATAGTGCCTTTTTTGTTTCACAAGTAGTATCTTTTTTGTACGTTTTTTCCTGTAAAGTGTAGAATCCGACTATAGTATTAGATTTATTGTTTTTGGTTGCATGTTTTAAAGCGCAATACATCTTTTAAATCAAAAGTATTTTTCAGATATCATGATAAAATTACTTCTAAGTGAAAAATTATTGTTTTAAGCTGATTACTTAAATAATAATTAATGACTTGTAATGTTATACTCGTACACTGACAGATTTATTATAGTTTTTCCATAGTGATTTTCCTGATCTTTTTCGTGCATTTTTTTTCTGCCTGATATATTTTTATACATGTTTTAATATCACATTAAAAAGCGATACATATTACCTTTTGTTTAATATTAAAAAAAAGTTTCAATTATTATTTATTTAATGCTATTCATAAGGGAAAAAAATTCCTTTAAGTCATAATGTGGCAATATGGTACTAAAACTAAAAAAAAATTGGTTTGGAAAGAGACTAAAAATAAATATCTTAATAACTTTACATACATTATGGGACGTATTGTTATAAACAAAAACAAAAACTGTTAAAAATTGTTTAAAGAAATACATTTGTCCTTCGTAGCTTTAGGTGGTGCAGAAACAAAAAGCTGCCTAGTTAAAATCACGTATGCTTAAAATCTGTGTCATTTGGCATATATTTACAATAGCATCACTGTTAATTTTACGCAAAACGTCTCTAAAACAGTCATATTTTATTATAGTATGTACCTAGATTCCTTAAAGAGTAAAGATTTTTATAAATACAAAATCCAAATTTATTCTGCTTGTTTTTTCAATACTCTATTTACTTTATTAATTATGTATAATTACTTGACAATAAAAAATATGTTTTTATAGAATTTAGTTGCCATGGTCCATAATTTCTATAATAAATTTTTGCTGCTCTACTTGACCCATTGGTAATGAATTAGTAACACTGAATCTCTTCATACAAAATTAAATGAATTAATATGCGAAAGAAATTAAAATATCACAGACATCTAAAAATGAAAGTCAGGCGAACAGCGTTGCTTAATAGCAAAGAAAGAATAGTTTTAATATTATTAGTATAGTTCATATTAATATTATAATAGAAAATTGGTTAGGATGTAATTTTGCATATGTGTTTTTTTTTCAACTTCGGATTCCAAGGCAAACTGTAGGTCCCGTTTAGATGATATTGCCCGGGAATCAATAGAGGGTAAAATGGGTTGAACATCTGAAAAGCCAGGACCCGTGATACCTAATACTTAGACTTCATAGAAGCTTTCGTGGGCCGTCATAAGGAGATTTTGGCCCTCATAGGTAATATTGCATTTCTCTGTTGGAATATGTTCATTCGATACCCGATAGAAAAAGCCCACGCCCATAAGGGGTGAACGTTTTTTTTTTTAAGGAAAGGTCGTCATCGATGATATCTTTAAAAATGTGAAGGGTCAGTGGGTATTAACAAAACTCAAAAAAATCCCAAACGATGGATACAAAGGTGTTGTGGTTAGTTTTGGTTAGTTTTGAAAATTTGGGGGAAAGGCTATCATTACTTGTATGTCTGTCTTTTTAACCACGTATAAACATACCTCTAAAAAGTCTAAATCGAAAGGTGCCGAAAACTTGGTGGGTAAGTAAGCCCGTAAAACGGGGTCAAATGTAGGTGCTGTACTGTGGTGCTTTTTTATACGTGGGCTCCCGTATTTTTATTTTATTTGTTTTTACATTTTGGTGCCTAATTCATAAATAAAGTATCGATATATCGATAAAAATCAGTTTTAAGATATTTTGTTTGTATTTTTTTTTATTTGAAAATGCGCTTGATCTGCGAATCATCCTTTTATTTTTACTTAACACATCTCATTATATTTGTTTTCGAATAATGACAAGAAATCTGTATTTATTTACACAAAATTTCGAAAAATAGCGATTTTTTTATATTACAATTTTTTTAATTGAATTAAAATGTACAGATTTATTGCAACCTTAGATTTAAAGACAATATTTTGTTTGTTTTTTATTCATTTCCCAGTGTAAATACAATGCAAATAATTTCATGTAGTAATTTGTACGATCTTAATAACATAACATATCAATATTGAGACAATTTTATTTTAAAATGAATAGTAAAATAAAATACAGGGTGTTTCATAAAAAAACACTTTGCATTTTATATTTAAAACTGTAACCGATAAAAAAGTTGAGCACGGCACTGGATCCTACATAACATTCTACACAAACTTGCTCCAACTTTTTTCCTATGTTTAATGCTTACCAAGATACAAAGGTGTGCTAAAATCTCAAAATTTGAGAAACACCCTGTACCTTCGAGACGAATCAAATTAGCCGCGATTTGTTTTTTCCGTTGCAGTTGTTTTGAAAATCGGACATGAGAATGTTTCATCAGATCTGTTGTAGTTTTCCCAAAACTGTGGGAATCCATCAAAAAGGCGCGCACCCTGTACAATTAAACCCGTTTAAAGGTGCTCGCCCATTAGAGCGACGCGGCGCGGCGCGATGCGATGCGACGCGTCACCTAGATGAGCGTGCTTCAATTTGATTACATGTAAAGTATCCCTGATGCATTTTATCGCATCGCGCCGCGTCGCGTCGCCTAGATGGGCGGGCTTCAATTTAATTACATGTAAAGCATTCCTGATGCATTTAATCGCGTCGCGTCGCGTCGCGCTAATGGACGAGAACCTTTACGGGTCTATGTAACCACCTAGCTATCCACTCCTATTTATTTAGACTCCTAAGAGGTTAAACAGGTGAAAATATCATTGATGACAGTCTTGCTCCAAAATTTTACCACATTTAACCCTGTCTGCCCACTAAAAAAAGCATAGGTGAAGTGATTTTGATGAAGTATTTCTTTTTTCTTTGTTTTTCCTACCAATAAATAATGCTCAATTTAATTTGTCATAGTAGATAAAAACTGAAGCGTGTTAGTAGGACTCAAAGAATGAAAAACTTAGTTTAAAAACCTTCATTGAAAATATTGTGTTTTTTTTGCATTAGCTTTACTGGCTCTGACTCACTTGTGTCTTTGAATTAAGGCAACTAACTCCTAGGAAGATCGGGAAGACCAGGACATTACGCGATGGATGCCAGGATCCGCTCAAGCTTATTTTTGCTTCACTCAAATCGTCGTAAAAGCAGATTTTACTTCATGCCAAATACGTGTTAGAACATAGACCCGGTGCGGTGTTTTATTCATGGATCATCCTATCAGTCCAGGTAAACACAGCTCGGCTATAACAATATAAGGACACAAGAGATAGATATAGAAGTTGTGTCAACCACCACATACCAAGCACGGCCATCTGACAGGAACAAGTCAAATATTAGTGACACAAATTAACTTATGTTATTAAATTTATACTTAAAAACCTCGTAGCATTGGCCTGAATTTGGATATTTAAGGCAATCTTTAAAAAGAAAAAGAATAAAAACCTTATATCAGATAAAGGTATCAATTTTTTTTTTTTGAAAAATGTATTTTACAGAATTAACCTTCAATCGTTATTTTAGAAAATTAGGTATCAACAAAATCTGTGGAACTCATTATATATTATTGACTAATAAAAAGGTATCTAATATTTTATTGGATAGAAATTCTTACACAGTGGTGTAAACAAGATTTGGGATCAAACTGACATATGTACGTACTTGGTTGGATTTCGAGGTTAGGAATTTAGATTTTTTGTTTTTTGCGGTTATTGAGTTTTGTTTTAAGCTTTTCTTTTAATTTGTTTTGCAAAACAGAATAAATAATGAGTAGTGAAGAAAAGTATTCGAAAATAAAAACCAAAAGGATCATGTCTGACTTTAAAATTTTATCGGAATAAAACAGGATTACTTTTAAAATTATTTTTTATAGCATAAATGACTGTCAATAAAGTAATCAATGCAAATGTTATATTTAAAATTTTTAAATTGTATCCTTCATTAACAAAATTCAGAAATAAACAGAAAAGTTACTTTAAAATGCTAAAAGGTGACTTATGACGATAAAATCATTTTATTAATCCTAATAAACTATAACTACCAACGATATGGAAAATAATATTTACGGTTTTACGCTTTAAATAACAGCGTTTGTAATTATATTTAATTTATTAGCCTGTTTAAATTATTATTACAGTCTGTTTGTTCTAGTTGCCGTTGCAGAATTTAATTTGATGATAGTCCGTAAATGGGGCCTATTTATCCATGTGTACCTTGCTTATACAGAAATAGATCGTAAGACTAATAATATAATATGTCGACCGCTATAATATATGTGTGCCAAATTTAAATTTTTTAAATTCTTAATATACCTAAAGGATTTCTTTCTAATTTTACCGAGGTCCTTAGTGACAAACTTTGACATTCAATACAACCAGTGGCGGATGGGCTCCTGTGGGACACCGGGACGAATCACTGTTGGCCCGTCGTCTGATAGGCCGGTAGGGCCGTCAAACCCTAACCTTACTTCTCAAAATTATTTTTTAAGAAATCGTGAAAAAAGTTTTTGTATATTATAATAAGACCAAAATATGTTTAAATTATTTAATGGCTAAGTTCCAATATTAAATTTTGGATAAGAGCAGAGCGAGCCGATTTTTATGTCACGTAATCCCAAGGAAGTTTAAAGGTGTATGGAAGGCCAATGCTGTAGAACAAAATTGTCCAGGCGTGCAGGGCAGCGGGAATAGGGGAATCGTCCCCGCGGAGTTTGCATAATGAATCATAGGTCAGGTCTGGACTTCCATAATTCTTTGTAACCATGTATAAAGTTGACATCATTAAAAATGTCAAATTCAGACTAACTATACGTTCACTGTTTTTTTTTTTATTTTTTGCACAACATTGTTGTTAATAAAGAAACAATTATAGAATATTAAAAATTATTGTGTAATATTGGATTTTATGTCATCTGATTTAACATGGAAAGAAATGATGGCGCCACTTCACAACCTTTTATTTAAATGATTGATATTTTCGGGAGTTTTGTATTTTACCAAAAATTTTAATAAAAATGACAACACGATTTTTTAAAATAAATTTTAAATATTGTATGATAGTTTCATGTATTTATCACAAATTTTGTGATAAAAGAAAGGCAAGATACTGCAAATTAGTTTAATCTAATTAATTATAATATTTAAGGATCGATGTCTGAAAAATAAAACGTTGACGAAAAACACTTACTTTAGATATGTAATCAGCGCCTCTGTATGCAAAAAATTATCGAAATCGGCCAGGTCAAAAAAAGTAAAAACTTACCATAATTTGAACTGGTTGTTAGTGTTTAAGGGTAATACAATATTTTATGAATTTGTAAAGTGTATAAAAGTACAATAAAATAGTGTTACCTCATACAGATAACATAAACAAATTTAACAAGAAGTATAGAATTTTTTACAAAATAATTTTTTTTATATCATCAGTCAGTCCGCCAAGGCTTCAATACTAACGTACCGTTAAGTATAGTAAAGGGGAGTTTATTTACACCAGACCTAAATATTTGCAGAAGGGAAAACTTCTGTGCGTAGCAGATTCCAGTCTAGACACTCTGGGGATGATGGAACAAAGATAGTGGGAAGTTCGGGGCCCCTTAAGTTGGACTGTAAAAGGATGCATGAAAGTGGCACTACGTGTTGCTCTGTTGGAACCTGTTAGAGGAATTATACTTGCCAACTCCTTGGAGCAGAAGCCGTAAAAATACCTATAAAAATGCAACATCTTTCCTTCAGCCCGTCGGTGGGAAAGAGAAGGAAGCTTTTCTGTAAGCGTGGGATCATTATTAAGACGAACAGATTATTTTTGAACGGGATTAAGAATGATAAGAGTTCTAGAAAATATTATTCCCCAGACATGAGAACAATATTCTAAAGATGGTCTGATTAGAATACATACAAAGTATACAGATTAGACAGATAGAAATATTTACTGGCTCAAAAGAGGAATCCAAGCTTTTTTAAAACAGCTATTCGCGACACCGAGCATGACTGTGTCTTGGAGCATTAAACTAGACAATATTTTTAAAGCCCCAATTCAAGATTAGTTTATGGTCTTGTGAAAGTAATATTTGAATTGACCTGCGCTAGTCTTCCTAATCAGGGGTATTCCGGGTATAAAACTCTTGGATTTGCAAGACAAAACTATACAACTTTCAGACATTTTGTCCTATATTGTAAGTAACAAACAATAAACACAAAATTATAGTCACAATTAAATAAACTAATAATTACTAAAATATGAAGGTTTTTATCAATCCAAAAAACTTCTGCAACCACAAAATAAAATCACACAAGGCAAAACAATCGAAATTAATACGGCGCAAACGACAACAAAACCTGTGATTCGCTTGGAAGGGTTGATAAGACAAAGGCTCAGCGCGGCACCCTTATTCTAGATTTAATATTAAAACTTAACGAATATACATATTTAAATTATAAAAGAAAATTTCGTTTGCCAAATAATTTTATTTAGAGTTTATAGAAGAATAAATTTATTAAATAAATTTAAAAATAAAAAATGGAATTTTATTTTTATTTTTTCCCTACACAGCGCGACTCTTACTTGGAATGTATTAAATAAATCAAAAACAAGTTACTTTTTGGAATAATGCTCAAACCTCTTGATAAGTATTTTTAGTCGAATTTTGGCCATGCCAGGCATTAAAAAAAAATAGATCTGACATGAGTACTTTACAAAGTCAAATAAAATATTACTATAAAAAATGTTCCAAAGGAAAAAATATAGTGTACAGTATTCGTAGATAACGCCATCGTGCTCGAAAAATCGCGCGTGTTTTAAAGACCGTAATATTTACTTGTACTTGAATATACTATTTTTTTTTATTTGGACTTTGTGTATTCTTGGGACAAAATGCCAAAGGAAAAATATCTTTTTAAAAAAGTGTGATGTGTTTTACGTTAATTAAAAAAAAAATCTAAAACTTTTTACGCTTCTAAATAATATGTTTTATATTGTTCTGCCGAATTTATGTTTAAAAAAATTCTTGTTGGGTTCTCGCCAAAAGAGTTTTTATACAATGGGACCGCTTTGATCCTGGTCGAGGGTTATAAAAAAACTTTTACAAAAAGTTCTCAGTATGTTGGTAATTTTACAAAGCAATTTAAACAATTTTTATTTTAATTACTATTTTATTTTTTATTTAAGTTTATCTTAATGACGCTGGCAGACTTGCCACCAAAATGTAGATAAGTGTTTAGATTCTTTTGGGGGGATTTTGCTTTTTTTCTGCTTTAGGCGTTCTGCTAGTTTATAGGGGTTAATAGGGCTGAGCCAGTGAGCACACTTAGTTGCTATACCCTGAGACCAGAAGCAAAGGAAACCTATCGTAAAAAAACTTTTCTGGCGAGTACCCAACAAGAACATTTTAGGCTTCATACAAACAATCGCGGGCTGTCCTAAAGACAAAAAAAAACATTTTAAATATTATTTATGTTTTACCTATCTGTTATTGATCTATAATACCTTAGAAACGGAATATGTTATGATAGCAATAATACCTGCTATCACACCTAGGGCATTATAAGCGGGCATTATCATAATGCCTGCTTATAATGCCCTAATGCGCTAATATGGAAATTTTATTGCTTATCCAATTTTATTTCTCTCACAATAAAGATCAAGTTTATACAAAAAAAAAATTTTTCTTTAAACAATACTAAAAATTACACTTTATTTCCAAAATAAAAATTACAATTTTGAAATGTCCCGGAAAATGTAGCTGATCCCACTATAGAATGGTCGGTGTTTTTTGTGATGGTAGCAGCGGTGGTAGCACTAACGCTATTTTATATAGAAGAACAGTCCATTAAAGAATTTTCAATAGTCGATACGGAATTAACCTCGGAATTAACTGAATTGGCAATAATTTTGGCTACTTTGTTTTTGGATGAAATACTTTCTTCTATATATCCTTCAGCTACTGAAGAGCTTTTCCATTTCCCATGTTGTTTTAGCGTTTCAAACGAAGCACCTGCCTCAACAAGTAAAGTTGACGATGTGCGACGCAAACAGTGGCCGGTGTAAGCTTCTGCATTATCCAGTTTTAAAAATTTTGCGATCAATGTTGGGACGCTTCCTATGGTATTTTTTCCAATGGGTTGTACTGTACATCGACCCTTTCTATAGGTAAGAAAGAATCTTCGCTCCTTTATTCCAGCTGGTCTTAATGTTGTGTACTTTTTTATTAAATTTAAAGCGCCTAAATCTTCTTCAATGATAGTAAAACTTTTTGAAGTTGAAGTTTTAGTTTCTGGTACCTTTATAACCAAGACTGTTCCTCTATCTTCAATGTCATCAATGGTCATTTTGACCAACTCATCTCGTCTTAAACCTCCAAAAACACCCATTACCAATATGACTTTGTGTACCAAGTAGATATATATTATCAGTGGCCTTCTTAATAAATTTTAATATTTGTTCTCCTTCCAAAACTTTAGACTTCTTCGGGACGTATCCTTTCGACTTAACTTTTAAAAAAGGTATGAGACGATGGTATTGCGAAATGTCTATATTTTCATAGACCATCAACGTAGACCTTAGGAACACATGAATGGGCAACAGACGTCAACGCCATCTACTGACCAAAGGGCGAAGCATACTCCTCTCAACTTACCTTCGACTAGCTTGTCTGATGAGATCTGATATAGATCGAAACCGGTCACAAGATGTCGTTAGGTGAAATCTCTACAAAGTTAGTTAAGAAATTAACTACACTATTGTAGACCTTAGGGTGGAATACTTGGTCCAAAGAGAGTTCGGACTGTATTTTTCCGACTAAAAATAATAAAGTTTGTTAAACATATGTATTAAAATAAAATCAATAACTTACCAGTTCCTGGAAATATGCCATTAAAACGTTTTCGGTTATTTGAAGAATTGCGTTCGCATCTTTCCAAATACCAAATATGCCATACTCCCGATCATACTGCTACCTTGATTTAACGCAAAAGATTTTCGGTCGCTTTTATGGCCTTTTTTCTTATATTTTGTGAAATTTCTTCCATTTTGAGCAAATCGTTAAATAAAAAATGCCAACTGACTAACTGACAGAAACATCAAAGTCAAACTTAACACCAGTCATTATCTACTTACGTATACAGGTACAGGTGCAACTTATTTTTTATATTGCGAATAAATAATGTAATTAGTCATTGAAAAACTCTTTTTTGGGTAAAACATAAAGCATTGTATGCACCACGGGCTTTACTGGACTATAATGCCCATCAGGTCGAAATCTAGCCCTCGGGCCAGAGGCCCTCGGGCTATTTCGACCTTCAGGGCATTATAGTCCCAGTAACGCCCTTGATACATAAATAGCTATTTTTTGGTACCATTTTAGTCCATTTTAAAGTGAAAAAATAATTGTTACCCTGTAACATTTATTTTATAACTTAAATTCAATACAAGCAAGAAATGACCTACAAAACGTAACTTATAAGGTGGGTTGGCCATATTTAATTAAATGTTTGAAACAGGTTGCCTAAAACAACAAGACATTAGGTCTGTGTCAACCGAAGCATGAATGGGATAATGTTTATTTTAATTTATTCCGAAATAATATACCTCAGTAACTACATGACAATTTTAAATTAGCCATTTTTTTGGTAATTAGTCTCTAAAATAGGAAGTTATGATTTTACAAGGTAAAAAGTAATTAATGTCACATATCTTAGGTTTTTATATATTTAAACTATAATGGTACTAATAAGTTTTAAATTCGACGTACTTACTAATAGGCAATTGACTATATCAAAAAAATAGGGGTAAAAGAAATTACAACGTTAAAGGCGCTTTAATGTTTCATTTGTTCAATTAATTTATAAATTTGGATAACCGCGCAGTTAAAGGGGTGTTAAAGGGAAGTTTTAGGGGTGCATTTTGGAGATATACAGTTTTTTTTAATTTTAAATCAATCATTTGCACTACGTTAACAGAAAAACTCTTTACTTTAAAATTGGATTTTCTATCGAATTGTAACATATTTAAGAAAAAAAATTAGTTGACAAACATAAATTTACAAAAATTGTTTTTTTCAAAATTGACCCATTACTTTTTTCTATGTGATTTCAGGTACAGCTTTATAGAAAAAAAAAGCTGCTATCATGTTCTTTAAAATGTTTTTTGGTAAAAATCTTTAGGATGTGTAATAACAGGAATATGATGGTTAAAAATTGGCTATTAGTCCAATAACTAAAGACCTGAGTACCCAAAGCTGTAAATAAATCTGCACAGTTTTCATTTGTGGCGCAATTCTTAGGTTTTCGCGAATGCTTTCGAGCGAGAAAAAGTTTCTTACGATTCCGACGTGGGAACCCCCTGGAAATGGCCCCCCAAAGTCTCAAAAATGAGTTTCCCGCAAATATCTGCCAAAATATGGGAATTTTTGTTCAGACAAAAAATAAAAATCATCTTGAAATCTACAAAAATGGTCCCTTTAATTTTTTTCACAACACTAATATTTTTTGCAAAAACGGCAGTCAAAAAATCCATAATATTCCACACTGGATAGATGTGGTAGTAGGCTAAAAATGCAGATGGGTAAAACAATTTTTTATCAAAACGCAAGAAAGATGGTGAAGGAAATTTTCTGAGATCATTGAACACTTGTCAAGGTCTCATTATATAAATAAATGTTAATAACAAACCATATTTTTAAAGAATATCAATAAATTAATGAGATACTGTCAAAATATTGTGAAAAAATACTTTCACCCATTTTTTTTTATATTTTAGAAAAATCAGAATGGACCCAAACTCATATGCAATGATAGGTACGGGTTTTACTATTCCGATGAACTTTATAGCTATTTATGTATCAAGGGCGTTACTGGGACTATAATGGCCTGAAGGTCGAAATAGCCCGAGGGCTAGATTTCGACCTGATGGGCATTATAGTCCAGTAAAGCCCGTGGTGCATACAATGCTTTATGTTTTACCCAAAAAAGAGTTTTTCAATGACTAATTACATTATTTATTCGCAATATAAAAAATAAGTTGCACCTGTACCTGTATACGTAAGTAGATAATGACTGGTGTTAAGTTTGACTTTGATGTTTCTGTCAGTTAGTCAGTTGACATTTTTTATTTAACGATTTGCTCAAAATGGAAGAAATTCCACAAAATATAAGAGAAAAGGCCATAAAAGCGACCGAAAATCTTTTGCCAGTTAAATCAAGGCAACAGTATGATCGGGAGTATGGCATATTTGGTATTTGGAAAGATGCGAACGCAATTCTTCAAATTACCGAAAACGTTTTAATGGCATATTTCCAGGAACTGGTAAGTTATTGATTTTATTTTAATACATATGTTTACCAAACTTTATTATTTTTAGTCGGAAAAATACAGTCCAAACTCTCTCTGGACCAAGTATTCCACCCTAAGGTCTACGTTGATGGTCTATGAAAATATAGACATTTCGCAATACCATCGTCTCATATCTTTTTTAAAAGTTAAGTCGAAAGGATACGTCCCGAAGAAGTCTAAAGTTTTGGAAGGAGAACAAATATTAAAATTTATTAAGAAGGCTCCTGATGATATCTACTTGGTACACAAAGTCATATTGGTAATGGGTGTTTTTGGAGGTTTAAGACGAGATGAGTTGGTCAAAATGACCATTGATGACATTGAAGATAGAGGAACAGTCTTGGTTATAAAGGTACCAGAAACTAAAACTTCAACTTCAAAAAGTTTTACTATCATTGAAGAAGATTTAGGCGCTTTAAATTTAATAAAAAAGTACACAACATTAAGAGCACCTGGAATAAAGGAGCAAAGATTCTTTCTTACCTATAGAAAGGGTCGATGTACAGTACAACCCATTGGAAAAAATACCATAGGAAGCGTCCCAACATTGATCGCAAAATTTTTAAAACTGGATAATGCAGAAGCTTACACCGGCCACTGTTTGCGTCGCACATCGTCAACTTTACTTGTTGAGGCAGGTGCTTCGTTTGAAACGCTAAAACAACATGGGAAATGGAAAAGCTCTTCAGTAGCTGAAGGATATATAGAAGAAAGTATTTCATCCAAAAACAAAGTAGCCAAAATGATTGCCAATTCAGTTAATTCCGAGGTTAATTCCGTAACGACTATTGAAAATTCTTTAATGGACTGTTCTTCTATACAAAATAGCGTTAGTGCTACCACCGCTGCTACCATCACAAAAAACACCGACCATTCTATAGTGGGATCAGCTACATTTTCCGGGACATTTCAAAATTGTAATTTTTATTTTGGAAATAAAGTTTAATTTTTAGTATTGTTTAAAGAAAAAATTATTTTTTGTATAAACTTGATCTTTATTGTGAGAGAAATAAAATTGGATAAGCAATAAAATTTCCATATTAGCGCATTAGGGCATTATAAGCGGGCATTATCATAATGTCCGCTTCTAATGCCCTAGGTGTGATAGCAGGTATTATTGCTATCATAACATATTCCGTTTCTAAGGTATTATAGATCAATAATAGATAGGTAAAACATAAAATGATTAAAAAATATACATTATTGCCCGAATAATGGAACAATTCGTCCACCCGCTTATAAGTGAATCCATGAAGATAGCGGCATTCTAGCGGTAGAGCGGCAGCTGACTTTTGGGTTCCGTTATCTCGAAAACTATTTATATTTCGAGAAAAATTATATGGACCATATTTTGGCAAATATTAGCAGGAAACCCATTTTTCGGGCCTTGAGGGATCATTTTTAGCCCTTTCCCACCTGTTAATTTTGATAAACTTTTTTTCGCTCGAAGGCATCCCCAAAGACCTAAGAATTGCGCTACAGGGGAAAACTGTACAGATTTATTTACAGCTTTGTCCCTTCATTTACTGGATTATACTCTTATGGTTTTTTTTCTAATTTTTTATGTTTTTCTTTAGGCTTTGTCCTATAACTTTTTTTTTCCTATGGGTCTGGTATAAACAATATGACATAAAAAAGAAAGCCTGTTTTATGACATTTAAAACGATGCCTGGTTACAGTATGTAGAATTAATAATAACCGAGATATGACATTTCAAATTTGAGGAAGTAGTCCATATTCTGTGGTACTGTATAGAATGAAATAAAACACTGTCTTTCACCACATGATTTGTTTTATTGACAAGTCAAAGACCTCTAGGGAGAGAAAGACATTTTTTTTCCTATAGAGATGGTCATCATCAGCTTAAATACAACATAACTTATAAAAGAAATTTAAAAAAGGTCAACTATTACAAAAAAAAGTTGACAAATTAAAGAAGAGTCCATTTTCTAAGTGGTTTCTTGTTTTCTTTAAATTTTATGTCAAAATTAAATTAAAATTGGTTACCTTAGCTTGTAATAGTTGACTTTTGTACATCTTTTTTATAAGTTATGTATTATTTAGGGTGATAATGACCATCTCTATGACAGAAAAATGTCCCTCTCTCCCTAGAGGTATATGACTAGGCTAGCTTGTGCTAGTAATTAACAGTACTTTCATTTAGTCGGTGAACATAAGTTCATGTTAAAATTTTGTAATATTTTATATTTTATTAAATAAATAAAGAGTTTCGAATGTTCCGTTATTATTTTTTTTTTTTTGGTTTTTAAAGTATATATCAGGAACTATTTCGAATTTATTTACCTTTTTCCTTCTTCCTCCTCCTTCTTTCTCTTTTAGTTTTCCTTCTTCCTCTTCTTTCTTTTTCTTTTCCTTTCTCTTTTTTTTCCACTCTACTAAAATTTGGAAATAATGATGATGGCACACCCGAACGTAAAGTTATCCGGAGGTAAAATACCCCTCCATTCGGTTCTCCGGGCGAGGGGTACATTTGGGGGGCCACCATCGAAAAGTCTGATATCGTTTACAAATATATGTGGGCTTAACTCTAACGTGAACTCTGTTCACCATTATCTTCAATCCTCCAAACCCCACATACTATTTCTTACCGAAACTCAAATTAGTCCCAAAACAGCAACCAACCACCTCCTTTTCCCAGGTTATGAACTCATTTCATCTTTTCGACCCCATGGCGGCGTTTGTCCTTACGTTCGCAACAACCTGGCTTGTGTTAGGGTTTCTAACCTCGAATCGGGTAGGCCTGATATTCTTTGGCTTAAACTTACTTTCAGATCTTCTACTAAATTCATCTGCTGTATATACCGGTCCCCGTCTGACAATTCCTACGAGTTCTTTGATTTCCTTTCAATAAAGATCGACAATATTATTTCCCAGTTTCCATTGGCCGAAGTAATCGTCCTCGGGGATTTTAATGTTCATAATGAGGATTGGCTAGGCTCCACAAAAACTGATACACAAGGCAGAGCAGCAGAAAATTTCGCAATCAGCAACTCGCTCACTCGAAATCTAATTATGGAACCTACCTACTTTCCTAGGGTTCCCGCCCATAATTCTAACCCCCTAGATCTCTTTCTTACTTCCACCCCCGAACTCTATCAAGCATCAGTAACTGCTCCCCTTGGTCACTCTGACCATGGTTTGGTCACCGTATCATACTCCACTCATTTTGAGGCAACTGAAAGCATGCCGCCACGAACCATCTGGCACTACAATTCGGCCGACTGGGATGGTCTAAGAGATTTCTTTGCCAGCTACCCTTGGAATCGTGTGTGTGTACAACTTTACAGAGTATGTTGCTGGAAAATTTCACGTGTTAATTGATTAAAATTCAAGTGTTTCTTCTTCAATAGATTTTCTATTGAATGTCCTGGATGAACAATTAAGGTCTAGTGGTTGTGGTGTCGGTTGAGATAGTTGAAAAAAGCATTATTTCGGGGTACAAATTGCAACATTCCTTAATTTAACCTAATCTACCTATTTGTAAACAGGGTCAGAAATGATAAAGGTGACCGTATACTGGCGGGCATTCCTCAGTGGGTAATTTGTACATAATATTTTGTTATGCAAGATGAATTCTAGGAATGCAGATGCGTCTGTATGCGGAGAGTGCGGTGATACAATCAGGCGTAATGCAAGGTGCATTGAGTGTTCGCTGTGTCGCGCATGGTACCATAAAGGATGCTCTCAGTTGTCTAATAGGGAATTTGATGATATTCACACCAGTTCAAAGAAAAATAGTAAGCATAGCTGGGTATGTGACTCTTGTAAAAAACCTGGAGTCAACAATAAAAGACTGTCAATGACGTTCAGTGATATTACAAATTCACCCAAAAAAGCTAATGTTGATGACAAGCATTCAGATCACATAAATGATCCAATCACAAGCATGGATCAGCTCCTCAAAAAGGATAATGTTACTATAAAGGACTTAGTTTCCACAATAACGGATTTATATAAGTTGGTGTTGACTCAACAGGAAACCACCAATGAATTACTAAAGCAAATCCACAAGCTACAGGATGAAAAAAGCCACAAAACTGAAAGGCTTGAAAATAATTTAATTGCATTGGGTGCAAGAATAGAGGCTGTTGAACTTGAACAGGGGAGGAATAGAGGTGAAGTAGAACCAGTAGGGGAAGAAGTTGCAGGGTACCAAGGAGTAATATCAGAAATGAATGATAGAGCCAACAGAAAGAGTAACATCATAATTTTTAATGTTACAGAGAGTGCTGATGATAAAATCGGTGCTAGAATAACTCACGACAAAGAACAAACACAAATAATACTAAATAAATTAGAGGTAAACTCGAACAACTTTAGAGTATCAAGGATTGGTCGGAGAGGTTCTAAAGCCAGACCAATGAAAGTGATATTTGCAGATAATGACAAAGCAGTCGAATGCCTTAGGAAGAAGAAGAATCTGGAAGGCACAGTCTATAAAATAAAAGCTGATCTAACTAAATTACAAAGGAATGAATTAAACAAATTATATGAAGAAGTCAATAAAAGAAAGGAAGACGGTGAAAAGGATCTATTTATTAAATATTTCAATGGTATCCCCAAATAATAAAAAAGTCAACAAGCCCCCAAAAAAACGTGACCTCACCCCGTTAAAAGTGTACTGTCAGAACGTTGGGGGAATAAGTTCTAAGCTGAGAGACCTAAGACATGCCGTTGTTTGTAGTGACTATCATATTATCATATTAATCGAAAGCTGGCTCAGTGGCAAGATTTTAGATGGAGAAGTGTCAGTAAAGGGTTATA
Organism: Listronotus oregonensis; assembly: GCA_019359885.1. Taxonomy (NCBI): domain Eukaryota; kingdom Metazoa; phylum Arthropoda; class Insecta; order Coleoptera; family Curculionidae; genus Listronotus; species Listronotus oregonensis. The sequence continues at coordinate 27,968 of JAHBCN010002231.1, forward strand.
AAACGTTTCGTTGTGACCGATCTCACTTAAGTAGTGATAAAAAACGTGGTGGTGGCGTCCTAATTCTGGTAAAGAAATCTATTTACTCTCGTGTTATCAAGACTGAATACACCTCCATCGAACAATTATTTGTATTTGTTAAATATGGATTTTCAAGGTTAGTAATTGGAGGTGTGTATATCCCACCGAATTCTAGCGCAGACGCATACAGTGGTCACTGCGATGCTGTCGAGACAATTTGTCTCAACTATTCATCTGCTAAGCTGTTACTATTTGGAGACTACAACCTTCCTTCCGCTGTGTGGAGTAACACTGAATTCGGACTTACAGTTGGTGGTCATTCTGTGTGTGCCTCCTACATGGCTGAATCTTTTGCGTTCCTCAGTTTGTTCCAGCTAATTGAGATCCCAAATAATCGAGGAATATTTCTTGATCTATTGTTTACACATTTTAAAGAGTTGCTTGTTTTTCCGGCCGAAGACCTGTTGTTCCCGAATGGCGAACATCACGTTGCCTACATATGTGAAGTTAAATTTCCAGTAAGTACAAGTATAAAAAACGTAGAATACTATAATGATTTCAAAAATGCAGATTTTGTACATTTTAATGATTATCTTGCATCTGTTGATTGGGACGTGCTGTTCGCTGGTCTGGGAGTGAATGAGGCTGCTTCCTTGTTCTATGATATTCTTAATAGTGGTATATCTGCTTATGTTCCTGTCAAACGTTTTAAAAGCTCTAATTTTCCTAAATACTTTAGTGCTGAACTTCGAAGTCTTATCATAAAGAAAAAAATCGCTCACAAATCTTATTTGACTCACGGTTCTCGGGGAGATTATCTTCGGTTCTCTCACTTAAGGGCTCATTGTAAGGTTTTGGTTGAGAGAGACTATAGTGCTTATCTGGGCTCGGTCGAGGATGATATCTCTGAGAATCCTGGGAACTTCTGGAAGTTTGTAAATGATAAAAGAAAATCATTTGATTTACCTGAATGTATGTTTTATAATGATAGAATGGCCGACAACTGTCGGGATATTGCTGATATTTTTTCAGACTATTTCAGTACAGTATATTGTGACAGTGATGAGGCTATTACTGACTTTAATATAAATGAAAATGCTGACATTCAGCTCAAACCAGTATCCATTTCAGAAGTATTCGATAAGATAATTAAACTCCCTTCGAAGTTGGCATGCGGCCCTGATAATGTGCCTGAGTATTTGTTGATTAATTTAGTATTTAGCATAACAAAACCACTTTATCTGTTATTTAATATGTCTCTAAATGAGGGCGAGCTTCCGGGAATATGGAAGGAGAGTTTTGTAATTCCAATTTTTAAGTCTGGCGAAAGGGAGGATGTCCAAAACTATAGAGGCATCTCTAAACAATCAGCAATCCCAAAGTTGCTGGATAGTCTAATTTATGACCAGCTGAGGTGGTCCTGCGGGGGCTTTATTGTGGACGAACAGCATGGTTTTATGCCGGGTAGGTCGACCGTTACCAATCTGGTTACTTATGTGAGCGATCTGTTGCGTGCCTTGGAGGACGGTTGTCAGGTTGACTCAATTTACACCGATTTCTCCAAGGCATTTGACAGAATAAATCACAATTCTCTGTTGGCAAAACTGAGGGCGGTTGGTTTTAGTGATAGATCAGTGGCCTGGTTGAGAAGTATGATAGTTGGTCGTACGCAAAGAGTTAAGGTGGGTGGTTCTGTATCCAGAAGCATTGACGTGACCTCGGGTGTTCCTCAGGGTGGTCATTGCGCCCCTCTTCTTTTTAATATATTCATTAATGACATAGGACAGAGCCTGACCAACTGTAGGTTCCTGCTGTTCGCTGACGATATGAAATTGTACAGAGTGATTAAAACTGAGGATGACTGTGGGGCTCTGCAAAATGACCTCGACATGTTTGTGCACTGGTGCTCTGTCAACAGCTTATCTCTGAATCCCAAAAAGTGCAATACAGTTAGTTTTTATAAAAAAAGAAATAAAATTGAAAATATATATACTATTAATGGAATTAATTTGAGTTCTGTCAGCTGTATTAAGGACTTGGGAGTCCTTATGAATGATCGGGTAACATTTAATGACCACTATTCTTTTATAACAGGGAAGGCATTTCAAATGTTGGGATTTATTTTGAGAATCGGGAGCGATCTCTCTGTTGATTCCTTGAGATTATTATATTGTTGTGAGATCTCACCTTGAGTATGCCTCTGCTGTGTGGTGTCCGTTTTATAACACGTATAATGCTTCTATTGAAAGGGTACAGAATAAATTTATTAAACATTGCGCATTCAGACTGGGTATTATGAATGAGCATGAAGCGACTCCCGCTTGGTTGAATTTGCATTCGTTAGAAAATAGAAGGAGGGAAAGTGATCTTTGCTTGATATACAAATTACTGAATGGGCATATAGATTGTCCATCCCTTTTAAATCAAATTAATCTGAAAGTCCCTATACGCCACTTAAGACAAAATGATTTGTTCTTTGTCGATACTCATAGAACCAACTATGGAATTCATTCTCCTTTGGATCGCTCTCTTAACTTCCTAAATAGACATCCTGACATAGATCCTTTCGGAAGCTCGCTCAATAAATTTAGGTATGCGGTCCGGACTGCATTGGTTAATCAAAACTAATGAGTCATTTAGTAGCTTACATTTGTTGAAATATTGTGGACTGATATGTGTATGTATATGTATGTATGTGTGTATATGTGTATATATATATATATATATATGTATATGTATATATATATATATATATATATATATATATATATATATATATATATATATATATATATATATATATATATATATATATATATATATATATATATATATATGTGTATATGTATATGTATATGTATGTATATATATGTATGTAGTATTGAAGAGTAATGTTAGTATGCACTATGTGAAAATATTATATATTTTTTTTTTGCTTTGTATTTTGTTACTTTAATAATGGGGTATCCCGTCTATTAATAAATAAATAAATAAAAATCCTACCTGCTTTTCTACTCACGATCCTTCAGAAATATGTAAACAAATTACCGAAACAATTCAACTAGGCATTGAGACCTATATTCCCCACACTAAAAAGAACCCCATAACTTCAAATCACAAACCGTGGTTTTCTAAATCCTGTGACAAAGCCAGACTTTTAAAACTTCAAGCCCACAAAAAGTTTCTTCAAAACCCCAGTCCCGAAAATCGACAGGCTAGCATCGAAGCAAGAAAGCAGTATAATCAGACCATCTCAGATGCAAAAGATAGTTTTAACAATCGAATAAAAGATAAAGTTCTCTCTTGCTCAAATGGCAGTAAAGCTTTTTGGTCCTTTGCCAAAAATATTAGTCAGAACTTTTGCACAAATTCTTTTCCACCCCTAATCTCTGAAGATGGAATTGTGTCTACGTACAAATGAAAAGCCGAACTATTTGCCAAACAATTTGCTGCCAATTCTATGCTTGATCCTCCTATTAATTTTCCTCTTCCAACAGTTGTCCCTGTTTCTCATAAAATGTCCGATATAATTTTTAAAGTCAAACAGATCAAGCGTATTCTTTCTTCTCTTAATACTAAAAAATCGTCTGGGCTGGATGGCATACCAGCAATCGTCTTAAAAAAATGTGCTCCCGAGCTTGCACCCATCTTAACTCGCCTCTTTCGAATCTCTTACGACACAGGAATTTTCCCGGAGAGTTGGAAAGCTGCACGTGTGCAACCTGTCCCCAAAAATGGATCCAAAAGTCTCCCTTCTAACTATAGACCTATATCTCTTCTTTCAGTTGTTTGCAAGGTAATGGAAAAATTCATTAATTCCCAAATTTTAAAGTATCTGGAAAAACATAAGATCTTACATGACATACAATATGGATTCCATCACAGTAGATCCACAGCTGATCTTCTTTCCTTTGTCTCTCACAACTGGAACAAGTCCCTTGAGTTTCTTGGTGAATCCCAGATCGTTGCTCTTGACATATCCAAAGCTTTCGATCAGGTCTGGCATGATGGGCTTCTTAACAAACTTCCTTCTTACGGTCTTCCACCTAAGCTTTGCTCTTGGCTTTTCAGTTTCCTTTCTAATCGACGTATATCAGTTAGTGTAGATGGTCATTCCTCCAGCTTCTACCAAATTAATGCTGGGGTGCCCCAGGGCTCAGTGCTGGCACCCACGCTGTTTCTTCTACACATTAACAATCTTCTCTCTTCCACAATCAATCCCATTCATAGTTTTGCTGACGATAGTACCCTCCACTCTAGTATTCAATTTCTTAAGCCACCGTGTAATTCTGATTTTGAAAACAAGCGCAGGTCAATGCAGATATCTCTTTCACAAGACCTTAAACTTATCTTGGATTGGGGCGCCAAAAATCGTGTTCAGTTTAATGCCTCAAAAACACAGTCATGTTCGCTGTCGCGAAAAAAGTCTGCGAATGCTCATCCCTTACATATGAGCGGCCAAGTTCTGCAGAACAAAGAGTCGTTCAATCTTGTCGGCGTTACTTTTGAGAATAACCTCAACTGGCACAAACACATTTTATCTATAGCTTCGGCAGCTTCAAAAAAGATTGGATTCCTCTTTCGAGCCAGAAAATATTTCTCTTCTTCCAATCTGTACACTCTGTATGTATCCCAAATCAGACCCTTTTTGGAATATTGTTCTCATGTCTGGGGAATGGAGTTCCCTACAACACTTAGCCTTCTGGACTCCATTCAAAAAAGAGCTGTTCGTCTTATTAATGATCCAACGCTCACAGAAAGGCTTCCTCTTCTTGCCCATCGTCGAGCTGTAGGGGATCTGTCGCTCTTCTATAGGTATTTTCACGGCTTCTGCTCAGAGGAATGGGCCAGTATTATTCCTTCTCTGGCAGCTCCCAACAAAGCAATACGTGATGCAACTTTTATGCATCCTTTTACAGTTCAGTTAGAGAGGCCCCGAACGTCCCGCTTTCTTCGTTCCTTTATTCTTAGAGTGTCAAGACTATGGAACCTGCTGCCCGCAGAAGTTTTTCCTTCTCCTCCCAATCTCCAAAAATTTAAGTCCCGTGTGAACAAACTCCCTCTCACCACACTGAAGACACCCACGGTACGTTAGTACTTAGGCATCAGCCTTCGTGGACTGTTCCAAGTTTAAAAAAAAAAAAAAAAAAATACCTTTAAACATTAATTGATGATGTTACAATACTAAAGGCAAAAAGGAAATGTATATATTTTTACTTATTTTATTTTTTTATTTACTATACTACCCAGTCTGTTATTTAGAAAAATTAATAAAAATAATGTAATTAATAAAAACAGATACTTTAAAAGAAAATACATTTATCACGACCTATAAATTTTTAAGTTTATTCTTCTCTAAAAATTAAGTTTATTGATGAGTCGTTTCCAAAGATACAGTTAAATGCAATAACATGATGATTAATCCCTTCTTAATTTAATTGCATTTATCATTAAAAAAATTCAATTGCTTGTAATTGTTAACTAACAAATGTTTGTAATGTTTTGTTTTTTATTATTGCAAAATACGGGGATAGGCAAACAGACAAAGATTACGTCTGACTCAACATAAAAGCATTTAAAAGCCTTAATTTTATAAATTGATGGCATATTTACGCAAGCAAGAAAATTATTTTACCAGTAGTATTTTGACTTTAATTAGTGACTAAATTACTCTGTTGATTATTTTATTAATAATAAGTTTTGCAAGAGCTTTACTCGTACTAAAAAACACCTATGTTTAAAGCGAACACTAATGTAACACCTATTTTTGTTTAAATAAACTGTTTTTTCTAATCTGTATCTGGTTGCAGCAAAGCAGCTTAAAACATACGAATCTAGTGTCAGGAAGATGAGGTCACTTTAAAGCGTCGCGTAGTGGAATACTGACTCGATGGTCTATTTTTATATCATTCTATCGACCACCGGCACCACAGCTCGACTATTACGATTTAAGGGCAAAAGAGATAGATATAGCAGTGGATTAACCACACTTGAAGAACAGTAAAGACAGTGTGATATCAAATATAAGCGGTTTCACAGTAGAACTTATGTTGCCAGATTCATCATTATATTCCTTTCACCCGAGTAACGAGCTTATTGTTAAAGTTAACAATGAACTTATCAAGAAGCTAAACTAACAATAGTTAAAAATGAAAAATCTTGGCAACGTTGCTCATTTTCAAATATTTAATGCTAACTGGTCAACAAATAATTTAGTTCGGAATTTTGCGATCTAAATCGATTAAGCATAAAAAATATACAAAAAAATTATCTACCTTGCACAAAATATGAAAAAAATAGGTTTGGCACTTCAACAAATTATTTTTATATATTTTCCTTAAAAACAGACCCTAGAATATATAGCTTAGGTGACCAATACTACAGAATTGCTTTAAGGGGTCAGTCTACTTGGTCATTTTTAAAAAAATCTTTTTTTTTTCTTTTCTTCTATTTTTTTGAAAGTTTATGCATTAAACAACATTTTTTGAAAATTTAAAAATAATCCGAGCATTTTAAATGTACTTTTCTGCCACTTACGTTTTATTATCCGAGCGCGCGAAACACGAGAAAAAGTGCGCATAGCTTTAACAAAACGCCAATCATCAGATGCTTCTAAAGAAGGCAGAATAAAGCTTGGAGAAGATAAAAGTCAAATCCAGGAAGAAGCAGAAGGAAGTTTGTATGGTGCAGGCATCGACGATAAGATATTAGTAAGATTGTTTTTCCAGTTTTTCGATGAAAAAATACTTTAAACGCGATTATCTCGAAACTATGTTTTTCGTCCTTACGTTGCCCCATTTTTTGGGACTACTGAACCGATATTCATGAAATTTTAAATATATAACCCTAAGATGTATGAGTTCAATTCGTCCTGCAATTATCTAAAAATTTTAATTTTTACTTATATTTTTACAGCTAAATCCACAAAAAAAAAACATTAAAAAAAATATATAAAATAGTTCGCCATTCTGTTAATTATGTCTACAACTTAATAATTGTGGGTCAAGTCGAACTCACTGTTAAACCTACCTAATTTCAGATGATTTGTTCCAGAGATATGGACAACCTGTAATTATTATTTATACAAAGTGTTTAAAATTATAAAAAAATAAATTTTTTCAGCAATTTAAAAGTGTGTTTATTAAGCTCAACATCTTTTTTTATCAATAACTTTGATGGAAGCTTGACAAAAAAATTGAGAAAATACCATTTTTTTAGTGCGCGCCGCGAAGACTTACCCTTTAAATTTTTTTACAGGATTTTTAATATAATTTATGCTAATTACATTTTAATAATAAATTCGGATAGTTTTACATATACAGTAAACAAAACATTTGCTTTCTTTTTCTAGAAAATTGCTGTTTTAGTTTAATACATATTATTAAAATATTTTATTCAATATTTTATTACTGACTAATTTATATATCCATTTATTCTTTTCCAACCAAAAGAATTAAAAGAATTTCATGTATATTTGGATTTATTCAGAAAGTTGTTTATGTCTTTTAAATTATAAACTATAGCAGTCCATCAGTGCTAATAAGGATTATTAGGAGCATTTTTAGCTAACAAATATCCCCATTGTTTTAAATTTATTAAGGTTTCTTCAAAAAAAGTTTTTTTTAATTAAAAAAATATTGGCATAAACAGTACCTTTTTAAACCTTGATTCAAATAGTTTATAAACCTCTGAAATTAAACACTAATAAATCCATTAATAATTTAAAAGTAATATTAGGTAAGTTAATACCATTATAACATGCACTGCATAACGATGTGTTTTAAATTAAAATAAAACATTTATAGGTTTAATTCTTTTAATAAAAAGTATCGTTGTTAAATATTGCATTACTGCAAGCAATGTATCATGTTACCTAATAATAACAAGTTTGCATTAATAATGTATTTATTGAGTGCTCACCTTATACATGACATTGCAATGAACTAACTTTTATTTTTCACTTTCCTTTATGTCTATTAAATAAATGAAATGTTAATAGCCGTGATAAGTTCATGCAAGATATTTTTAAACATACATTTCTCTATTTTTTTATTTTTACCACGCTTTTATTAGCTTGACCTGTATGTATCTATGTACCTATGTAACGGAATCTTAACTTAATATTTAACAAGTTCAAGAAGTCTGATTGACTTAAAAAATTGTATAGGTGTCAAGAGCCGCCAGAGCCGGTGATAATACAATTGCTTTATTACTTCGTTTTAATGTCCTAACTAGGATTATGGAAATTTAAAAAAATAATAATAATAATCCAGGCTACTGGCAACAACAGAATTATTTTTGGAAAAGGGGTTTTTCACTGACCTTTATTTTGGGTTATCTATGGGATTTTACTTTTCCATATAAAATTTTGTTATGATCCGTTGGCCATAACAAATTTATTGACAAATATTAGTTATACTAAAAATCAACGCTTTTGATTAAGATACTTTTGATATTGTTTTGGGACTAAAAAATAAGAAAATAAATTATAGTTTCAAAAAAACTAAAAAAACACGCTTTTATAGCAAACATCCTACTTGTCTTCTCGGTAGGGTAGTGGTTATTTCTCTTATTAAGCTTTCTACTTTATCTAGGCTTACAGTGAAATATTACAAATAATAGCAACATAGGGCATATAGAAAAAGACGTAGAAAATATTTTTTTTTTAGTTTAAATAATGTTTAAACTTTAATTTGATTAAATTTTAAATAAGTATAGTTTCTTTAAGAAGTTAATTTTTTGCGAAAATTAGTTACAAATCACCTAAAAACATAGTTGATGGTATGATGGTTTAAATGTCCCGGAATGGCATCTATAAAGGCCGTATTTTATATTTTTTCGGCAAAAAAAAAATATAATTGTTATTAATAATTGTTATTAACAAAAAAATTTAAAAAATAGCCGTCCGTTCGGTAGTAGTTATTTAAAAATAACGTCCGTGGTGGCACTACCGCGTTGTCTAAAAGGTGCTGTGAAATGCAACGTTTGCATGTTTCAGTGCTTGGACAACGTTGACGGAACAACTGGGAAGAAATGGGTTAAACACCGGAAAACCCGGCACTCACGGTACTTTGGTACTTAGGTTTATATATGTATATATAATCCGTAGGATATAATATACATATATAATAATCCTTCGTGAGCTGTCATAAAGATTAAAAAAAAAAAAAGCTTTTTGGCAAAATTTGAAAAAGTATAAGCTCAAATACTATAAAAGTTCCTAAAAAGGCTGGCAATTTTAATACAAAAGTTTTTAATTCCCGACATAATAGCTTCAATATTTATAATTTTAATTTAACTTTAAAAAACGGCTTGCGCGCGGTAGTTTCGGCATTCACGCGCCGCCACCAAAGTGAGCGTAGTTTTTAAATAAATATTTTTTTTATTCAATTAAATATTAATTAAAAAATTTGAAAAAATTCTGGTGTCAACGTGACACTTCAAAGAATATAATTCCGCAATGATAAAAGTTGTATCACTATTTTTTAAAAAGTTATTTAATTGTTAATTAACAATTTTTTACGGATCTCTGTTGCCATGAAAGGCGGTAAAAAAGTTTAAATAATTATTCTATAAATTTATTATTTCTTGGACCCTCGTTTTATAAACATACTCAAGAAAACGACATTATGAAAGTCTATAAAAAAATATATTTCTTTAATTATTAACTTTTGAAGTAAAAAAAAGTGAAAAATTTAAATACTGTTTCTTAAATATTTTTTAGTTTTAAGCTATTATTGATTTCATCCTTATGTTGGGCATTTTATTTAATTTTTTTCCTGCCATTTCTTTTATTTGTTTATAAGCAAATGAATTAATTAAATATTTTTAAAACATTTTTTTACACCATATTGTTAGATAATGATTTTAAAAAAATCTTAAAAACAATATTCAATTGTTTATAATTGTTTTTTTATATTTTTATTATTAAAATAAATAAATTATAAAAGGTCTTTTTTTTAAGTTATAATTTGCATTTCGAAATATAATGTCAAAAAAAGAATTGTCAACAATTTATTCATTGTTATAAACAATTTTTTATTTGTTATAATTTTATTCTAGAATATTAAAAAATTACAAAAACAGCAACACGAAACAATATGGCAAAAAACATTTTTCTTTCGATCTTTTAAAAAACATTTTTTTTTAAATATTTTAGTAATCCATTTGTTTATAAACAATTTAAAAACAAATGGCAGAAAAAAAATTAAAAAGTAATTATAAAATGCTCAACATAAAAATAAAATCAGAAACAGCTTAAAATTAAAAAAAAAAATATTTAGAAACATTATTTAAATTTTTCACTTTTTTTACTTTAAAAGTTAATAATTAATGAAATACATTTTTTGTATAAACTTTTTTCTAAAAGGCAATAAATTAATAGATTAATTATTCAAACTTTTATGCCGTCTTTTATGACAACAGTGAGCCGTAAAAAAACTATTAATTAACAATTGAATAACTTTTTGAAAAATAGTGATACAACTTTAATTACATTCTTTATAGTGTCTAGATGACACCAGAATTTTTTCAAGTTTTTTAATTAATAAACTACGCTCACTACAATCGGCGCGCGCATGCCGAAACTGCCGCGCAAAAGCCGATTTCAAACGTTAAAATTATTAAAATTGAAGCAACTATTCCGGGAATCGTAAACTTTTTTTCTGAAATTTTCTGCTCTTTTAGAAACTTTTATAATATTTAAGCTATCACTTATACTTTTTGAGATTTTGCCAAAAAGCTGAACGCCTATTTTGTTACAGCTTTTTTGTTAATAACAATTGTAATTTTTTTTTTTGCAGGAAAAATCCAAAATACGTCTTTTTCTAGATGACGTTCCAAGTAGTTTAAACTATTTACCATATTTTTAGGAGACAGGTAACTAATTTTCGCAGAAAATCATCTTCTCGACTTGACTAGTAAATAAATAAAGCCTAGAAGAATTAAATATCTTAATAAGAGAAAGTCTTTAAAAGTTTAACGCTAAATAAACTACAAAAACCTTTTTTCTATAAAATTTTCTTAAGATTATTCTAAACAATTTACTGTTTTTTTTTTTAATTTTTAATTAATATTATTATTATTTAAATCGGTAATAAAAAGATTTAAACGATAAGTTATATACATAGTAGCATAGGAAACCGAGAAATGTTAAGCGTTCTGCCAGTCATATAAATATATAAAACCCAAATAGAAGAGATACTTATTTTTTTCAATAAAATATAGTTTAAGTTTTCTCTTAGTTAAAGTTTTAAGTGGATCGGAATGGGTACAGATAATGGACCAAAAAGTCGAGGCACATAATATGTATTAGTTTGTTTCATTCAATGAATAGAACATTTTGAATTAACCAAAAAAATATTGTTATTAGCAAAATTTTATACAGCTTATTAAAAAGTATATTTTTTGTTTAATACATTTTTTTTTGTTTTTAAGATATTTGCATTTTTATTTTAAATTTAAATTATTATTATCTCAAAAACTTAAAGAGCTACAAAAAAAATATTTTACAAAAATTACGTAATTTTATTAAATTAATTATTAATTTTGGTTATATACATTTTTTTTCTAAAATTAATAGTTTTTGAGTCATATTGAAAAACACATTTTTTTTCTAGGTAAAAAAAGCAAGTTAAACCCGCAGAGGTGAAGCACCAGTGCGGTTTTCAATTGACTATAGTTTAAAGTAACATAAAAAAATATTTTATGTGTATCTCTTATTGGCTACCTTTTATGCGGTGGCCTCCCGGATTATTCGACCGATCCGGCCTGTTAAGTTTTTATTTAATTTTTGCTTGGAGCTGTTTAAAAATATAAGTTTGTTGAAAATATGCATTTATATTTGTTCAATTTAAAATGGTAGTGCGCTAACATAAAATTCTAAAACGATTGATTACAGTTGTGCCACTTCTCGAATTAGGGATTGTTTCACTTCCCTTTTCTATTTTCTTTGGCTGAACGAAGCCATTTCAGATATACCCAACATGTGACCAGTTGGGATGTGTCCTTAATCTACTCCGAGAAGGGAATAATTAGTGAAAGGAATGTATGTAAGATATAATGTAACTTGCGCTTATGCTCCTATTAAATATCTGCTTTGATTAATATTGTTGTTTTGCCTTTGGTTATTTGCAATAATCATTACAGCCGACGCAATTCCGTCATAATAAGCATGTATGAATTTATGGGTGTTTTATAGGGTGATTGCGAAAAACCGTAATAGCGGAAAGGATTACTCTGCGGTATAAAATAAAAACCTTTTTGTGTTATGTAAAGTGTAAAGTGATACAGGATTGAACATATCTGTAAAATAAATCATTGTTTTTATAAATTTTGTTACAAACTGGCAAACACTTGTATTTTCAAGATAAAAATTATCTTTTTGTGATAACTAATGAATCCCTAAAGCCTAAAGCAACTTTTCTAGACAATAGAGTCAATTTCTTGGTAAAACGATACAATTTTTAGTGTAGCGAACAAGTATTCCTACACATTATATACCTTACGTAGAATGTACACTATATTTACTTTATTTACTATAAATAGGTTTTTACTATAACATAACGAAAAAATCTGCAGTCTATTCGAGAAGTGTGTTTTCTGCGAAAAATAGTTAGAAGGCTTTAAAAGTTTAATACATTTAAATCCTTTCTTCATAATTATTTTTTTTACTTTAACAATATAACTCTGATTTTTTATTAATGTTTTAAAATTATTAAAAGCATAGTTTTTCTTTATAACTTTAATGGCGTGATTTTGTAAAGTATGTATATAAAATGGGTTCCATGAAGCGAAAAATTTTAACAAGTATTTAAACATTTTTTGTACATGTACAATAAAGACGAATTTTTGTTATTTAACAATTGTCCAACTTGTTAAAAAATTAACCTTAAGTTAAATTATTAACTGGAATTAATTCTTTGAAGTGTTTTGAATAAACCATAATTTTTTTAAACTTTTCAATTAATACTTAATACCTTAAAAAGAATTATTTATTGTGACGTAGTCTGTTTTGACTCCGAGTACGAAACCAAAAACGCGCAGAGGCCCTTTTTTGACGTTAAATTAAAATTATAAATAATGGCGATGGAATTTCGGAAATTAAAACTTTTTTTGGAAATTTCCTCCTCTTTAAGGAATTTTTTTTGCAATTTCCGCTATCTCTTATGGTTTTTATTATCAAAAATCGAAAGGGTTTTTGTTTTTCGTTTTTTGTTAATAACAATTGCAATTTTTATTGGCAGAAAAATTCTTAAAACGACTTTCTTTAATTTGCATTTTGCGTCAAATGAGCTATCGCTCATATTTTTTGAAACCTTCTAACTATTTTTCGCCGGAAACACACTTTTCTACTAGACTACTGGTTTAATAACGAATATTTACTTTAATCCAGTTTAAATTATCCAAATTCTCTTAAAATTTAGCACATCTTGAAAATTTACATTATAGCTGATATACTGTTTTGTTAAAACCTAAAATTTACACGCCGCCACCGCATGGCTTAAAGTCAGTTTAACGGCTGCCAAATGAAGTAGCATCTAGCCATTTTTTTCAATTAAGATTTACTTTGTAAAATTTAATAATTGATATACACTTTGCCCTTTCTTCTTTCTAAATAAAATTCTTCGTATCACTACAATGACTTATCAAAAGGATGGCGGAAAACACGTTATCTCCCTTTTTTATCAGCTGGTTTAACTTACAGAGTTAGGACAGGAAAAAAAGTACAGTTATAATTTAGAAAAAAAAGGATATTTGGAAATCCAATTTTAAATATTATCTATTTTCATGTTTAATTTACTTATTATAATTTTTTTAATATTAGAAATGTTAACATACGGATATCAAGGTTTTCTACAGTATAAACTACTTTTAAATTTAGTACGAAAGCTAACCACAATTCAAACATAAAATTCATCAACCATATATGCTTCTGTTTTTTTTTAAAAGATAACATATATAAACATAAAACATAAAAGAACATAAGAGGGTCGCCCTGTGTGATGGGTTCAAAAAATCGAATTTTTGCATAAAATTATTTCTTTATTTGTGTAGAATAATAATAATAATATTAATAATAAATAACTTTAAAGTTATTTATTTCATTGCTAGGGCCTATAAGCTCCAATATCGAATTAAATTGAATTTTTTGATGTGGATGACAGAAATTAAATTGTGGTTTACAAAACATTACTGTGCAAAATCATATTTAGCAGTAGGAGTACGGTAATTTTTAAAGACAGTGATTTTAATTTGTAATTTTTTAATTTTCAACCGGCCCTTAGGCCTATTTTATATTTTTGAGAAGGCGGAACCAATTTTTTTATGTATTATAAAAAGTTATTCTGGCCTTATAATAACATTATAAAAAGCATATATTTTTAATATATTATTTTTTATTAAATTAAATTGTGAATTACCTACAATATAAAAAAAACAAAATAATTTAGTCTTATTGAAAGGTCGTTTAAATTGATGTATGATTTCAAAATATATATATATATATATATATATATATATATATATATATATATATATATATATATATATATATATATATATATATATATATATATATATATATATATATATATATATATATAAAATATATATATATATATATATATATATATATATATATATATATATATATATATATATATATATATATATATATATATAAGGTTCTACTTGAAATACAGGGCTGTTATTTGGAAATGCGCGAATAAACTTCTAATTTCCCATTGCAGTTGTTTTATGAAAATAGCAGTTTAATACTCGTAATATTTCTGAGTTGGAAACGCATTTATGGTAGAAAGATAAAAAATTTGTATAATTGCATCTTGTTTATTTATTTTCTCAAATATACAGTTAAACAAAGCCCTTCTGGCCTTATAACTTTAATCGCTGATGGCTAAGTCGTAATAATCTGATAAACTTACTAAATGATTGTTTCAAATAATTGGTGAAACATCTATTCCGTAACTTCTGTTATTCATTTTACTGTTAAAGATGAACAATGTCTTTATAAAAACCTGATGATATGTCTAAATATTTATCGAAACATATATTTCGTTAAGTTAAACAACTACTGATTGACTTAAAAGAATTTTTATAGCTATACCTTGTACTTTAATTTTAGTTAAAATGCTGTATAAGTTAAGTTGTTAAATTGTATAAATCTTTTTAATTAATGCTTTGCTATTTTGACCGAAAGTCTATAATTTGATAGAAGGTAGAAAAACATTAAAATTTATTTAAAAACGAACTATTTCAATCGTATAATAAATAAAAGAAGTTATACGTAGTGATGCCATAAGGGCTTTATGCCAATATTTAATTTGGACCATGTGTGTTTTAACATCTTGAGTTAGAATAAAAAAGAATTATTTAAATCTGTTGATAAATAAAAAAGTTATACATAGTGTGGCCAAAAAAGCTTTATGCTTATATTAAATTTAAACATCAAATATGTATGTTTTAACATCCTGAATTAGAATAAAAAAGAATTATTTAAATCTGTTGATAAATAAAAAGTTATATGTAGTGTTCCCAAAAAGACTTTATGAAAATATTAAATTTAAACATTAAATATGTATGTTTTAGCATACCTACTGAATTGGAATAAAAATAAATTATTTCAATAGAATATAAAATAAAAAAGTTATACATAGTGTTGCCAAAAGGGCTATATGCTAATATTAAATTTAAACTTCAAATATGTATGTTTTAACATCCTGAATTAGAATAAAAAAGAATTATTTAAATCTGTTGATAAATAAAAAAGATATACGTAGTGTTGCCAAAAGGGCATTATGCTGATATTAAATTTAAACAACTAATATGTGTATTTAAGTATCTTGAATCATTTAGGAAAAAAACGGCATTATTCCGACAAATAGGAGCTGAGATATAAGCAAAAAACATAAAAGGACCTTTGGAAAAGGTGCGCAGATGATCAAAAGTCGTTTTTTGAAGAAACTATTAGAAAAAAACTTGCGCGGTAAAAGTGCCTTTGGCATTCCGGCTGATAACGATCTTTCATATAAACACATTTTAAAATAATGCCTTTTTTAACACTTATACGTATTTAATACATTATAATATTTTTAATAACCTTAATCGAAATGCATGAGTAAAACGACTTGCTCTATAAATTTAACAATAACATATACTTTATAATATTAAACAACGTTTCTATTTTTATCCATCATCATCATCGGGGTAAAATTCCGTTTTTAACTACCCAACGCTATCCGTTATATACTGATTAGGTTACGTATACGGAATAATTCACCAACCACCATATTTTTGCCTGGTTTGAGCCCCCGGCTACTTAATTATTTTAAAAATGGAGATCTCTTCTACTATAAACAATTTAACCAATTTTAAATCCCCGGTGTCCGCAACGTTTTAGGCGTTGGCCCACATAATATGTCATAGAAACTGTTCCTGGTTCAAGTCCCTGCACACAAACTTTTTTATTTAAATATTTACAACAGAGCATTGATGACGTCAGATTAATAGCAGCTAATAACTTAATATGGCGGTGATATTACTCTACAAAACTAAGATGACATGTAACAGGTGAAGTTAGCATCAATAAAGCAATTAGTATAGGCGTACTCTGTGGGCGATTGAATCAAGATCCAGGCAAGATCCTATGAAGGGAGACAGGCCATAGTAGTAAGCGCCAGAACCATAGTAAAGATAGTAGTAAGCGCCAGAACCATAGTAGAGATAGTAGTAAGCGCCAGAACCATATTAAAGATAGTAGCTAGCGCCAGGGAACGACGTGAAGTTGGCTCCGGATGGCACTAAAAATGCAGGATATCGTCCCCATGTTAAATCCCATAAGAAAGTGGTCCAGAACGAACATAGCTCTATCTACTCACGTCGGAACATGGACAACTTTGTCAGAACCAGCAAAACGTTCAAACAACTTTGATTTTTTGATGCGACCTGCGTCTATTGTTTTCTAATTTTAAGTAATTTGGTTATTTTACTATGGATAACGGTAATTATTAGGTTTTGATTGTCCAAGAGAAGGTTTTTGTGGGATATAAAGGACAAAATACATAGATATTTTTTGGAAAAACTGGGAAAGCGCTACAGAACTTAACACTAGCTGTAAGTACATTTTTTTATTTATTTTGATGTAGGGTTTAAAATATTTACATGGATAATAACTTTTATTTATCAAGAACATAACTTTATTAACAAACTTTAGAGAAAATAAAATCATTAAGTTTGTACATCTTTGCTGGGGGGCTTGTTCGTACTCCATCCATAGTAACTGTAGCGTTATGTAACAGCGACATATTAATCAACAATGAGAATTAAATGATGCAACTTTATTTATTTTTTATCTGTATTATAATTATTACTCGATTGACCCACCCTTTAATTTAAACAGGGATTTAAGATTACTGAAGAAAAGATAATCCTTTATAATTTACGACATGTTTGTGGTATTAAACAATTTTTGAACTTGGTTTTTTATGTATATGAGTAATATGATATGATATAAAATTTCCTACACACCTCTACTCTTGTGCACAAATTAAATTATCAAAAAGTACCTTAAATAAAGCAACACAATTTAAAGGATATTGCATAAAGAGACTGGTTACATGGGACATTACAAAACGGATATTGTAAATGTCTAACTTTAGGTACGCTTCTCGAATAATGGTCGCTCCGATTAAATTGATTACGTTAAATTACCAAACTATGACAGGTTATTTCGAATTTTTTCTATTTTATTCGGTTTTTGTACAGTTACCTTAAACTTAAATGTCAGAAATAGACGATCAACGTTATTATTGACATAAATTTGTTATTGTTAAAGGTCATCTGTTGTCTAAAAAGATATTTGAATATTATTATTAATATCATTTATATTATCAATATGATTATTATCACTATTATTAATATTAGTTATAATACTTAGCTATTTACGTATAAAAAAAGGTAATATCAAATATTTTCGATGTGTTAACAAAAAACCTTCACGCTATTACACGATTGTTTGCATTTGGATTTAAAAAATTACATTCTGATGGTATTGAACTTTGTCACAAGTTACCCTGTATTTTAAAAATAGCTCTTTTTAGATTTCACCCTATTCTTTTTTTTTACCTTAAGAGCAACCAACGAAAGCTTGTATAAAATGTATTGAAACGAAGCTACAGTAATGAGATGTTGTCGAGCGTGGTTCCAAGAAGGCCGAAATCGACGAGAGGGATATTGGACGCCAAAGGCAACTGATAGAGCGACAGGGTCGTTATTTGAGGGAACTAGTACTAAGAGATCGATTTTTCACAACAAGGGCAGTTGCGAACCAGTGGTTTGATGCTGTCGGAAGGGCAATAACAAACAATAAGGACAGTCTATCGCCGGATACTGCATTATTAAGAATTAGATAATCCTCTACATCCACCTCACCAATAATGTCCCTTCATATTTTTATTAATTCGCAATAGTATACTAGAAAGAATTTTGACTCTACACAACCTAAAAGAACCAGAAATAATATGATAATAATACGTGCGTTTTAAGACATTTCACAATACAAGGCAACAGAAAGCAGATAAACTATCAAGATCTGTATGCTCTGAATGCTTAATGAATGATCAGAATAGGATCTTGGGTTATTAAAAGGCGCATTTAAAGCAGCAGTAGATAAATGGCTTCAAGAACGATGTCTAATCGTTGGAAATCATCATCTGGCCAAAAATTATAAAACTTTTTTCTTACTTTAATTTTATTCTACAACCAGTACTCACAAAGTAATGAGCGATTTAGGTGAAAATAGTATATTATTTTATATGAAGGAAAAGTAATACTCTTCATGGCGAGCTCGTGTTTAACAGCCGAACTGAATGAGGCTGGCAATAGAGAGCAAGCCATGAAAAGTAACTTTTCCTGCAAATAAAATCAGCTGTTTTTTTTCAAATGTCGACAAATTAATGTAAAAACATCTCTTTTTAGTAGTAATAATCATGAAAGATCAGAGGGTTCGCAAGGCGGCTTAGACCGCTGTCGGTAAAAAGTTGCTATAGTAATGTAACATAAATCTGTCAGTGGACACTGTCAACAATTTTTTTTTAATTGGGGAGACGCATTTAAAAAAAGCTCCGGTGGAGAAAAAATGAAACTTCGCGGTCGCCAACGTCGAATAATGACGGATTAACTGACGTTTAAAGAAAATAGTATATTATTTTATATGGAGGAAAAGTAATACTTTTCATCGCGCGCTCGTGTTTAACAGCTGAACGGAGTGAGGCTGATAATGGAGAACAAGTCATGAAAAGTAACTATTTCTCCATATAAAATATGCTGTTTTTCTTTTAACGTCTAATTAATGTAAAAACATCACTTTTGAATAGTAATAATATTTTTAAAAAAGTGGGTTCGCAAGGCGGCTTAGACTGGTTTGTGACGGATTTACTGACGTTTGAAGAAAAAAGTGTTATACATTTTGTGTACTTATCAAACAAATGTTTTGAACCTTTCTAAGAGGAAGCACATCCCGATTTTTGTTATATACATCATTCTGAAGCATGTCTGCTTTTCAGCAAAAACATGTCTGCCACCTAGTACATCCAAACAAAAACAGATAGGCATAATCTATATATACAATTATATCTTTTTAGTTATGAGATATAGCGGAAATTAATATAGCCTTTTTTTTAAATAATTTTTTTGAGAAGATTTTTGTTTATTATTTATTTATGACTAATTTACACAACCTAACGAAAATAAAGAAATTTTTAACAAAAATCTGTCTTGTATAAAGTAAACTAGTGGATTACTGGTATTGCAGTAGCTGGTGTAAATAATTAATGAACTACTATAAATAGTTTCAAATTATCTATCATTATGGCCACTTAAACTACATAATAATTTTAAAAATCCTAATAGGCATCTATTTATTTGCCGCTAGCAATATTAACAGTTACTTTTTGTTAAAACAACGCATGTCAGTTGGGTTAAATAATTTTATAATATTATAATAAATAAATCTAAACTTATTTTAAAGTATTCGTTTAGTGAATACATTAAAAGTAATATATAGCCATTAAAAATGTATAAACAACTTAGCATCTGGAAAAATTATTTAATAATAACGGATGGTACGTAACTGTTAATATGGACATTTTTGATGGTCTGTTCATTATAGTTTATAATTTTTAGATATGTGTGTGTTAAGTGTTCTCTATTATTAAGTCAAGTTAGGATTTTACCACTTTTTTTCTTCGTAAAGCATTTTTCTGCATAGAAACAGTGCGAATACAAGAATAATTCAAATACAGGCAGGAATTTGGCAACTGAATTTTACATTATTTTGTATATGTATGTATTCGCCCTTTAAATGTATAGGTATGTACTTTTACCACCGTAAAAGAAAGTATCATAGTGCCACTTCTAAAGAATGTTTTTTTGGTTACCCGTACAGCTAGTCATGTGCAAAGCAATATTATCTTTGCCTTGAAATTTTTAGGCCTCCAATGCTTTTTTAACTAGATCGAAATCACGGTGGCCACAAATCTGGACTATAAGGTGGATATCGAAGAACACTCCAATGCATTTTTTCAAGAACATGTGTAGTTAATGAGACCCTTGCATTAAATTTATTTTAATCTAAAAACACATCAAATCTCTTTATTTGTCTATTAAACAACCAACCCCCAAATAGCTTTTCTTAGAAAAAATTAGTTTCGGCGTAATTACGGTTTAAAAGTCTCGCCTGGCCCCTTAAATTTGTCGTCAGACCAAAAAGCCGTGTGACGACACAAGGATTGCCGAGTTCCAATATCACTTTTTTGCTTTGGCAATTTATTTCATTTAGAACAAAAAGAGAAAATCCATCGCATTTCTATATACCGATTTAAGATAAATCGGTTTAATATCAATTAACTATGCAACATAATAAATATAAAGGATAATGACACCGTTAAAATTTATCAAAATAACCACAAAAAAAAATACAATTTACCAAAAACAGGTCAAAGCTCTAAAAACCGTTCATTATCGTTTAAGAAAAACACCTTGTCAGTAATCACGATTACGGACCCTTTGAACCAATGCAATATATTGTTTATTATTGTAACCATAGTTACTGACTTTTTAAAACAATGCAATACGTTTTTTTTTCTTAATGTGCTTTTGTCAAACGAGAATGAACAGATTATAGTATTTTACTTTTTAAATAAACAAATGAAAATGGCACTCATCCATCAGTGTTTCAACATACAGATTAGGCCCGCTTGTTATTTTATTTACTCCGCTTTCATCCGAGATGTAATATTGGAACTTAGCATCGGTATCCTCTATCGATCAGATGTTGTGAATACCTGTGGTTAGCAGCTTGTGATGTAGATACCATTTTCTCGGGAAAGTTTTATATTTGATTTTTAAATGATTGTAATTCTGTTATAGAATTTCGTATAAAAAAATTATTTAGCAGAAGGGGTATTTAAGTGTAAGGGGTTGTTAGCCGATAAAAAAATATGTGCGTGGGCTTATTAGGCAGTGTTATACAAGATTTATTTTTAATTTATAATTTAAATAAATGGTTTGTATTGTTGATGATTCCGGAGGTCTCGCGTGCGCCAAGTCTTCACTCAATGTATGGATCTTCTTAAACTTCTTACTTAAATAAATACCTAGATTGTTGATAAAGTGGATTTTCTGTAATATGCTGTTTTCAAAATATTGCTTGGTTTGGAACCTTATTTACAAGAAATATAATTATTATACATGGGGCAACGGAATCATAAACTCTCTACTCTGTAATTTTGATAACGCTTATATAAAAGTGCTCTAAAAATGCTTTAAATAGTCCCGCATAAAAAAGGGTTAAAAAAACTTCACAGCTATCTTAAGAGCAAGTTGCTATATATTTAAAAGTTGAATTCTAGAAAATCTAGATTAACTTTTTTGGACAATTCTACTACATTCCATAATACCTCAAGCCCACCCTGAAGCTACTATTTTATAAAACCCCAATAGTGTTAGGTCTGCGCAAATTGTTATATCATAGGTTACATAAAAATAATCGGTTTTAAGAACTTTAGCTAAATAAGTTGAGTTTAAGTAGAAGTAGATAATTTGTACTGATCACTGAACCACACCCGTATACAATACAAATTCACCAAATGTGGCTTTCTATTCTATTTGTGTTTAAAAGTCTAAGTATATAACATTAATAGCTTAAAAACCACAAACTTGTGCTTGTATATAATCTATTAGAAGTAAAAGCCAAAATTAAAGTCTTTTTAGTTATGGATATGTCGTAAATTTTTTGTGAAATCCATCTTTTCACGAAGTTTTTTTATGAAGCGTCGCCGGATTATGTAAGATATTAAAGCTACACGATATGCCTAAGCTTATTATGAAGAGCCAGCGCTGTTTCGTCATATTGTGTCGTAACATAACCTGACTAATTTTAAAGTTGTACAGTAACGGCCATTAAATTTTTGGCAATTCTTTGTCCCTTTCGTAAAATACGCTTATGCCACCTTCTACTGAATATAAATACCTGTTAAAACACCTAATAAAGAAATAGGTGACCGTTGTCAGTGTCAAATACTTTTAAAAGTACCAAACTTAACTTTGGATCAAAAAGTATTAATCATTCATTATATAGAGCAAAGAGGTTGGCCAGAAAGGTATGTGGCGGAAGAGCTTAACATCTCAAAGGGTACTATTTATTTTGTTAAAAAAAAATGGCAGGAAACACACTCCTTTGAGAGAAAAGCTGGAAGAGGTCGCTTCAAACTGTCGAATCAAGAACAAGACAACAATTTAGTTAATGTTTTGAGAAACAAACCATTAAAATCTGTAGTTACAACAAAAACGGAAATCAATTTCCCAGCATCGATTAGAACGGCACGAATAAGAATAAGACAAATATCCGAAGTGCGCTGCCTCCCGGCAGCCTTAAAACCGTTTTTAACAAATGCAAATAAAGAACAACGCATTGGATATTCTCTACAATTTTACTTGGAACCTCCGAATTTTTGGGAAAATTAAATATTCACAGATGAAAAAGAGTTTTAGTCGTGTTGACAAAAGTATACCCAAAAGGACAGAAGTAGTGGGCGATTTTCGGTAAAAGTTTGGGGGTGCACAAGAACTTGGTGTATGTTATTTTATTGAAGGAAGGTTCAATGCGGAGGTACTACATACTACAATGTACAGGTACAATGCGGAGGTACTACTAGATCTACTACAGAATATCATGCTTCCTTCTGTACTGATTGTGAATCGATGTCCGAACAAAAATTTTATCTTTCAGCAAGATAAGTGTCCCGTTCATACGGCCCGGCAAGTCGATGAATGGATGGAAGGATTTTACCGTGGCCCGCACGTAGTCCGGATTTAAAATGTTACCTATGTAAAATATTTGGGGCTTATTCGTTAAAAAATAAATGGGAAAAATAAGTTTAGGCCGCAAAATGTAAAAAATTCGAATGAGTTACGAGGAAATCCGGACTACGCCCGGGCTTTGGTCCATTCGATGCTTGGAAGGCTAAACTTTGTCCTAGAAAAAAGCGGCGCCGCAATAAAATATTAAATTTGTTTGGAAGGATATTTAAGTTTGTTTAAATTTATTAAATTGTTAATTAATTTATTACTTTGTTAGTTTTTATAAAATATGAATATTTTCTTTTACCGTTTGCTTTATTTATAGTAATTAAAAGTAAGACAAGGTAAAAAAGAGCGATTTACAAAAATTTGGCAGAAAAGTCAAAATTTTACAAATTTTTTGCCCAATATTTAGTGGCAGTCAATGTACATTCGTACTTATTTTTTTTTTAAATTAATGGTAAATACAAACCAACTAGAGCTAGCCAGAACTAACCAGCACTACCCCACTTTTACGCGGAATTGCCAATCTTTACATTTAGTCAGGTTATTCTACGACACCTGAAAAGACGGATTTTACTATAAGACTACGACAAATATATAATTTAAAATGATTATTTTTAGTAAAGGAAAAAAATCAGTATGTCGGTGGCACGACACTGAAGAAGAGAACGGGATATTAATTTCAAATTTAATTTCATGAACTAAAACATTCTTTTTTATCTTGGGGCAGACTACACTTAACGCCTAAATACTAACGTGCTGTGGTATCTTAAGTCTAGCATGAGACCACACGGAACCTAAATATTTGTAGATTTGGCGAAAAAGAAAAAACACACCTGGCAGTAGGTTTCACAGCCTAGGCACTTTAGAGATGAGTAAAAGAAAAAAGTCGGATGGATGCTCGAGACTTTTCCAACTGGCTAATTTCTAAGAGCAGAATTCGTGAAAATGCCTATAAAAAAGAGACAGATCTCTACAGCCCTTTGGTGAGCTAGAAAAAATAGCTTACTTGTAACGTGGGATTATTATTAAGGAGCACGCTATTCTTTGAATAGAATAAAAAATGCTAAGAGTTGTGAGAGATGCCGTCCCCCAAACGTTTTTGAAGCTTTGGATGTAATGTGTTTATACTAGTTAAGATTATTCTTAAAAGTAATATTAGCAAAATTAAATTTTCTCTGTTCAAAGGTTGAAAAAACAGGGCTAAAGAGGATTCTAAGGAGAAATCTTGGGCTATATAAATAAAGTTGTATTTTATTTGTAAGATTATTGGGGTAAAGAAATTTAAAATTTATTTTTTTTTTAATATTGTGTTTTATTGAAAATAAAATGTGGGTTATCCATTTTTTTACCTCAATAAAAATTTACTTTTCATTTCCATTTTGTATGCACAAATAAAGTTAGAAGTGAAACTTGGTTGTGGCTGTGTGCACGTAAGAATTTAGGAAATGAAGAGACTTTGTATTTCGTGCAAATTTTTATTTAAAAAAAAAAAAAAAATCCTAGCAGAGCGCTTTCGGTAAAACCATCATCAGTGCTATCTACAAGCAAGAAATGAACTTTAAAAGGAAGATTGAAAAATTTTGTTGGAATATTTTAAGGGATATTTTCAGAAAAACTGTATTTTAGTGATTTTTTAAATTTTTTTATATTTAAAAATTTATTTTGCGTGAAATTAAACATTAAATATAGTAAATCAATGTGAAGTGACGAATTTAGTAGACTTGGTATGGAAAAGAAAAGCAAAAAACATTTAGAGGGTTTCAATAAAATATCACATTATTACACAATTTTAAAATAAAAGTCAAACAACATTAATATTTGTTACATTTTCCCTTATTAAAGGGTGAAATTTAAAAAATTTAAAAAACTATACCATTTTGTGTAAAGACGAACATGTGATTATGTTAGGTTAGGAACCAGTTGTACTGACGTATAAAAAAGGATAGACAATCATTTTAAAGGGTATAGAAAAGGAAGTACTACTTCGAGGTTGTTTAGAGTGTGGTTGTTAAGAACTGTAAAATTATTATGTTTAAAGGCTGTGTTAGAGAAATGGAATCAAAAAACAATTTTAAATAATGATTATTTGTTATAACTTTAATATAATTAAGAAATCGTTATTTGTAGTAAATTATGACAAATGTGAAAATATTTATGAAAAACGGGGGGCGCGTTCAAGAAATCAGATTGAGATATTTTATTTTGAAACTTTTAATATAACTGAGAAATTCTTACTTCTAAACAGAAACGTAAATTATAATGAACTATGAAAAATTTGAAAACTGTTTTGTTTGAGAAACGTTACAGAGTGAAAATTTGGTTTTTTCAAATGAAAAACTTCAAAAAGAAAAAAAAAATTTAAAATTTTTTTTTATAAAAACCTTTTTAAAAAGAAGAAATTTTGAAAAAGAAAAATTAATATCTAAAGGTCCCTAAATCATTCTCCTGACACTCCCTGGGGTCTACCAAAGAAGCTCACAAGGTTAAGAAAATAGTAGAGGAGATGTTACTGGAGTTAGAAAGGAAGCGGTTGCGTTGTTTGATAGGGGGTTATTATGGTTATAAGGAGGACATACCGGAGAAGGAGTGTGAGGTTATTTGAGACCCCCAGGAATGGAGGCAGGCCGAGTGCAGCAGACAAATGAAAAAACTTTAAATTAATTAACTGTTATGTTTGGGTCAAAAAGATTGTTTTTAATAAATTGAATTGTTGAAAAGAATATGGAAATCATGTAATATGCAAAGAACAAGGACGTTGGATCTCCCAAAAATGGGGCTAAAGCTTAAATTGTTTTTTCATCATCGAGTGATTTAGTTCATAAGACGCCTATGTAAAGGTAAAGAAGATCTATTAAGGTTAACTTGAGTGTTAAGACATAAGTTGTTGGTATTAAGCTCTTTGTTTATTTCTATGTCTTCGAGAAAATCTAGTCTATTAAAGTTTTTAGATGTAGTATTGTGCAAGATTTTTGAATTTCTTTGTGGACTAAAGTTGTGTTTGAGTTCTTTTAAATGTGTGCCAAAAGCCAAAGTTGATCTTGTTAGATGTTCTGTTATTCTAGTTTTAAGGGGTCTACATGTTCTACCAATATAAGAGCTATTACAAGAGTCACAATTTAGAAGATATATGCCACTTTTTGAGAGTTTATCTATTTTATCTTTTGAGTTAACCAATTGAGATCCTAAATTTAGTTTGGTTCTATAGGAAATTTGAATATTCTGAAAATGATCTTTAAAGCACTTAGTGACCTTCCCGTTGACAACCTCATTAGTGAATGGGATAGCAATGTATTTAACTGATTCCGTGTTATCAGGAACTGTAGGAAAAATTTCTTTTCTGATTTTCTTAATTTTGTTTTTTTCTATTAATCTGTTATTCTTGTAAGCAATTTGTTTAAGAATGTTAATCTCATTTAAGTAGTTTTCTTTTGACATAGGAATGTTAAGAAGTCTATTTATATAACAATGAAATGCTGCTAATTTATGCTGCATGGGGTGGTTGGAGGTTTCAGAAATTATATGGTCTGTTTGAGAAGGTTTCCTGTATATAGAAAAAGAGAGATTGTTCGAGACTTTTTGTATAGTTATGTCTAGAAAATTGATTTTATTATTATCTTCTATTTCCAAAGTAAATGAGATTTTAGAATGAATGTTGTTAATTTTTTGTAAGAGAGTTTGAGCACCATTCTCATCACAGTCCTAAAAGCACAAGCAGTCATCCACGTACCTAAACCAATTTCCGGATTGTTATTGGAGATAATTGATTGGGTCTCTAAATGGTCCATAAAAATATCTGCTAAAAAAGGTGAGAGGCAGCTGCCCATTGCTAAGCCGTCAGGTT
Source organism: Listronotus oregonensis (assembly GCA_019359885.1). NCBI lineage: Eukaryota > Metazoa > Arthropoda > Insecta > Coleoptera > Curculionidae > Listronotus > Listronotus oregonensis. The sequence goes on from JAHBCN010002231.1 coordinate 55,212, forward strand.
GTTGATAACATTGATTGTTAAAGCAAAAAAAGTCTTGTGATAAACAAAGGTTAAGCAATGATGTAATATTAATAACTGTGTTTTGATCAAGATTTTTTCGATAAAGAAGGTTGGTAGCAATTCGGACAGCTTCACTCTTTGGGACAGTGGTGAAAAGGTTAGTAACGTCAAATGATACCATTAAACTATTAGGTGGTAGGTTAATATTTTTTAATTTATTAACTAAATCCAAAGTATTACTTACCCCATATGTAGGTCTGAAACTTGTAAAAGAGTTGAAAAAATTAAGTACAAATCGAGCTAACATAGAAACTGGTGTGTTAGTGAAGCTGACTATTGGTCTAATTGGGATATCATTTTTGTGAATTTTAGGTAAGCCATACAACCTAGGCATAGATGGGTTACTAGGTATAAGGTTCTTGGGTGCATCATTATCATCGAGGAAATCACTAAAATGCTTAGTTCGTCTAATAAAAGTATTAGTATTAAAAAACTTTCAACCTTTTGTACATAAACTGTTCTGTCCATCACAACCAAACAGTTACCCTTATCTGCCTTAGATAAGACAAGATTTTTTTCTTTTATCATCTATTTCAAAATTTTAAGAGTTTTAAGGAGTGAGTCTGAGAAAGAGTGATTGATTTTTTGATGTTTTTGTTAAATTCGTGTAATACAATATGTAAGTCGTTACGTAAGGCCTGTTTTTTATGGTAATCGGTGGAAATTTGTTCGATAAGTACATCTAGCTCTACTGCGTACTCAAGAACATCACTCTCAGAGACCGGGTACTTAATGCAGTGTTTAAAGTTAGGGCAGAACGAATTTGGGCCTTTTCTACGTTTTTATTTTTGATTAGTTTTTATTTACAGAACTTTGCTTCAAAATATTTTATGTATTAGAGGTGTTTATAAAAAAAGAGATTTTATTTTTCACAAGCTCAAATATCTTTCAAAAAAAGGAAAAAAGTCTTTAGTATATTTTACAAACAATTTCATATGAGTACTTTTATGCCATGACTTAAACTAGTTCTACTTTTGCCCTGGATTGAACGAGACCTTTGCAAAAACATATAATTTACAAAATTTGAATAATAAATTTATTATTCGGTTAACAAAACACTAAAACTACTCAATATTCCAATGTCACGGATTTGAGCAATCAAAGGCAAAGAGTGACAAAACGCTTTCAGTTTTTTATTAATAATTATAAAACTATTTTTTAAAGTTAATATATGCTAGAAAGTACATTGTATCATTTTGATTACTAGTGTTATTTCTTAAAAAATACTAACAGCTATGGCAACAATATATGTAGGTCATTAAAGTTAATAGCCCTATTAAGTTTAAAATTACAGAAAAAAATATTATATTTGGTTAGTTATACCTGGTATAGAATTTTGTTTCTTTAATTAAAAGTTAATTTATATTTGTCGTGTATCTTTGCATTTAATAACCAATACAATGTTTCCGGCAGGTTACAAATGAATTAAATATTAATAAGTACAAAAATATTATCACCTTCTTTAACACAAAAAAATTCAATACCACAGAGTCAATAATATTCTTCCACAAACAAAAACAAACATCGAAAACCACACTTAACAAACCAAAAAATCAAATAACTTGGCACCAAAACAAACAGTTTAATTCCGAATACCAAAATAATACCGGTACTTCGACCGCGCGGCTGCAGTACCAACGTGGTTCCGGGGCTTTCTTTGCCTGTTAAGAAAACAGCTGAGGAACGACTAGTCTTGCGGTTCCATAGCCGGCCTTAATGCCTGCAGCAGGAGCCGCGGTACTGCTACGGTAGATGCTGATGGCGCCGTAGAATACTGAAGCAGGCCGGTATCACTTAATTGATAAGAAATTACATTTGTAATATATTTTTTTATATACGATGTGTTGTGTCTGTAGTATTTATTGATATGAACCTATATTCTTATTGGTTTAACATCGAATATCTTTTTACTTTTTAGTGCAGGCGCCAAGTGATGCAAAGTGGCAATTATGCTCACATTCTTTTACCTGAGACACCAAACAAACCAGAAATCCTTGTTACCTGTAGCTGTGCTGCTCCCTTTTCCTTTTCCTTACCCCTCACTCCGCTCAGCACGGGAAAAAGTTAAAAAAATTGAAAAAGTATCGAAAAAACCAGTCCATCTCGGTACGTAGAGTTAAAAAATAAAAACTTTTTCCTGACGATTTGGTCAAAATGTCACAATTTGACAGCTGTCACTCAAAAACTATCATTTGGAGTGCGAATAGCTTAAAATTCATAGGACCTTTATTGTAGGTCTTGACGTTTTAGGTATAAGTACGTGACAATTTAGTATATAGGGTGGCTCATAAAGAAGTTGTCCGTTTTTAAATATATTTTTTTTAATTTTCGAAAAAGTATGTAGTCCGATAGAGAATTAAAAAATAAAAAGATTTTTGCTTTTTAAAAAAAAATTGATTGCTCGCGTACTTTTTCGAAATTCGGTGAAGGAATGCGAAATCGATGGTCGAAAAAACAATGTTGCACCAGATTTTGGAAAGGTATAACACTGTGAAAAAAATGTTGGTATATTATGTCAATAATTTTTTTATTTTTTTTTGATAACATAATAACTTTTGTTTTTTGGTATTAAATAGTTTTTTTTTCAACAGTTTTTGTTTTCATTTTAATTATTTTGTTTTTTGTTACAATTGACTAGCTACAAGTATATTTAGTCATAAGAAACAATTGGATATTGTCATTAAAACAATCATTAAAATAGGTCTAAAGCATTTATTCAGGCTACTTACTTGACATCTAAAGGGGTGTGGTAAAAAAAATGGACCAACAAAGCTCCTGGTAACATACAGAATTATATTCTGTTAGCTTTTCTGAGTGAAAAACAATTTACAGAATTCGGCCATCATATTTTGCACAGTCAACTCAACTGATGTAGTTACGTATAACATAACTTCTGGATTCCAGACTTATAAGAATATACAGGATGTTTCTTTAAAAAATTAAAAGAAAAGTTCATTTTCCGTGAAACCTAAAGTAGTATATGATCCGAATTAGAGACGACCTTTACCGATCTCTTATTTTTCATCAAATACAGTGTCCTAAATTAGGTATACATGTTAAAGGAAAATTTTATAAGTTAGGTTTTGATTATTAAAAATGTTAATATTTTTAGTTTTTAGGATTTAGATATTAGAAGTCGTACTATGGTTCAAATACAAAAGTATAGATGTCGTTAGTGGTAAAAAAAAGACGAGTAAGAACAATGTTAAAAGTTTGTTAATAAAGTTTTGCTTCTTCAATAAAAAATGTGAAAATGTTTATTTATATTAAAAGTAAAAACCACAACAGTGGCTATTCCATCAGGTTATGGGCCCAGGATTGCCCTGTTAGTAAAATAAAAGAAGAAAGTTGGTAAAAAAGTAAAAAATTGGTGTAAAGAGTTCAGAAAAACCACGGACACCAAGCAGTAAAAAGATAAGATGGCGTTGTCAGAAGAAACTTTTCTAATCGAAAAACTAATGGACGAAACGACCTACCAGATTTGGAAATTTCAAATTGTAGTAACATTTAAAGCCAACGATTTATATGAAATAGTAAATGGAACTATACTGTTTGATAGTTTAACTAAAGACAAAGAAAAGGCCGAGTGGGTGAAAAAGGACGCCAAAGCACAAAAGATAATAATCACGAGCATTGACAGGAAATATATGATGCACGTTATAGAATGCCAAAATTTTAAGGAAATGTTTGAGAAAATTAAAAATATTTTTGAGAAAAGTACATCAGATCAAATGTGTAACTTGCTACAACAATTTTACAGTTTTCAATATAAAATAGGAACGGATATGCATGCGCATATAAATAATGTACAAAACATTCTGCATAAACTGAAAGCCCTGAATCAAAGCTTAGATGATAATATGGTCATTTCAAAATTGTTGTGCACTCTACCGAAACATTATGGATATTTCATAACTTCCTGGGAATCGGCACCTCAAAATGAAAAAACCCTAGAGAAACTTATTGTTAGGTTATTAGCCGAAGAAGATAGAAACAAAGATAAAGAAAGTGAAAAAGAGATAGCATTTGAGAGTAGCGAAAGACACAGCAGAAGCAAGACATATGATACAAGATTTTGTGAAAAAGATAAAAAAAGAACATCTTTTAAATGTGGAAATATTGGACATATTGCCAGAAATTGTCCAGTTAATACTTTCAGTTCTGCCACTACAAATAAAGATTTTAGTAGAGGAAATCCAACATTTAAGAAAAAACAGTGCAGCATATGTAAAAAACAAACCATGAAGAACAAGACTGTTTCTTTAGAAATAAGAAAGAAAGTAACAAAAGTAATAGTAAAATAGCATTTTTAAGTGAAAAAGGAGACATAACTACTGAGGAGTTTGTAGTCGACTCTGGAAGCTCAGCTCATATGGCTAATGCCAAAGACCTATTTTCAATGTTAGAAGAGACAAACTCTACCATACAAGTTGCAAAGAAAAATGAAAGAATGATTGCTCAAGGAAAAGGAATTATAGAATGAAGTTCATGCATATTAAAATATGTTCTGTTTATACCCGAGTTAAGGAAAAACTTACTTTCAGTAAATGCAATTACAGAAAATGATGGTCAAGTTGTTTTTACAAAAGAAAAGGTGCTAATAAAGAAAAATAATACAAAAGTATTGGAGGGTATAAAGCAAGAAAGTGGATTGTATGTAGTAAACCTAAATCAAGATGAAAGTTACTTAACAGAGAAAAAGGAAAAAACCAAAACAAGTGAATGGCACAGAAAATAGGGTCATTTAGGTCAAAATAATATGAAAACATTGTTGGATTTAGCAACAGGCATAACAATTAGTAAAAATGATTGTAATGAGCTAAAAACCTGTGAAGTATGCCTAGAAGCTAAGCAAACCCGACTTCCATTTAATACTGTAAGACAAAGAGCAAGAAGACCACTAGAATTAATAGATACAGATATTTGTGGTCCCATAGAACCAACAACTTGGGATGAAAAACAATATATTTTGACTGTACTTGATGATTTTACACACTACTGTAGAGTTTATTTGTTAGAAGGCAAATTTGAAGCTACTGAATATTTAAAAGAATTTATAAGAGAGGCAGAGGCATATCATAATGTAAAATTGGCCAAAATTAGATGTGATAATGGTGGTGAATAAACTAGTAGTGATTTCAAAGAGTGGTGTAAAACTAAAGGGATTGTTTTGGACTCTACTATCCCACACAGTCCTCAATTGAATGGTAAAGCAGAGAGGCTAAATAGAACACTTTTAGAAAAAGCACGAGCCTTGATTTTCGATTCAAATTTAAATAAAGAATTCTGGGGTGAACCAATTTATGTTTCAGCATATTTACTTAATCGAAGCCCTACAGAAGCAGTAACAAAGACTCCCATTGAACTTTGGACAGGAAAAAAACCAGATCTGTCAAGATTACAAATTTTTGGTGCAACAGAGTACGCCAAAACATTAGGATATGTTCGAAAACTTGATCGAAGAAGTAAGAAATATCTTTTTGTTGGATATGCACCCAATGGTTACCGTTTGTGGGATGAATACCTTAGAAAAGTTGTGGTATATATAGATGTAGTGTTTGCAGAGACAGAGGAAATAAAAAACAATACTATAAAATTTACTGTAGAGCAAGAAAATAAGGAAAAACTTGAAGAAAATCAAAATAATTTAGAATTAGGAGAAGGCATGGAAGGGGAAATTCCTGAAGAAAATCACAGTGAAACTAAAAGTGGAAGAAAAGTGAAAATGCCAGAAAAATTCAAAGATTATGTAACAAATACTGAAGAAGAAGCCTTTTTGACATATCAAGAAGCAGTGACATGTCCAGAGAAAGAGCAGTGCAAAGAAGCAATAAATGAAGAAAAAGAATCATTATACAAAAATCAGACATGGACTTGTGTGGACAGAAGTGAAATAAAAAATAGAAAAATACTAAGAAGCAAATGGATTTTTCGCATAAAAGATGACAACAAATATAAAGCTAGGCTAGTGATTCGAGGCTGTCAACAACAAAATGGCATAGACTATAATGAGACATTTAGCCCAGTGGTAAATACAAGTTCACTTAGAATACTGTTCGCACTATCGGTCAAGAATGACATGATAATAACAAAATTTGATATTAAAACTGCATTTTTGTATGCAAATCTGTGCGAAGATATTTTTATGTACGTTCCAGAAGGCTTTGAAAATGAAGACAATAAAAACAAAGTTTGCCAGCTTAAAAAGTCACTGTATGGGTTGAAACAGGCTCCACTAAAATGGAATGAACGATTTACACATTTTTTAAAACAAAATGGTCTAATTCCACTAAAAAGTGATCAGTGTATGTTTAGAAACGAAGAAAATACATTATATTTAGCAATATATGTAGATGATGGTATTGTGATTAGTAAATGCGAAAAGGAACTATCAAATTTACTAAAAAATTTGCAAGAAGAATTTGAAATGACTGTTTGGAAAAATCCAGACAAATTTTTAGGTATAGAAATAAAGAAAGAACCTGATACTATGACATTAACTCAAGAAAATTACATTCATCCGACACTTAAAAAATTTAACATGGAAAATGCTAAACCTGCAACTACACCTATGGTTTCCAGTAACATAAATTATGATCAAGATAAGAAAGAAACTGAAGTCAAGTATCCATATAGAGAAGCAGTTGGAAGCTTGCTGTACATGACCAATAAAACAATACCAGCATTTCCAGTGAACTTTTGCAGCAGTATAATAGCAATTGTTTGTACAGCAAATGGCCTCCGTTGTCATGGCCGACTCAGCGAAAAATGAACTTAGTCGTTTTTTGATATAAAGATAAAATATTTTTATAAAGTCCTTTGCAATATTTAAAAAAATGTTTTTTTAATTAAGTGAAAAAAAAAATAATAATAATGATATCTTTAAACCGAAAAGTCAAAATTAAAACTAAATGCAGGGATGCGTTGCCCTTAAAAAGTTGTCCCAATAATGTTTTTACAGATTTTAAAGATATATAAAAAATACAGCACTTTTTCGAAAATGCAACTTTTTGATGTTTTCAAAATATCTCAAAACTGAAAAAAGATAATATGATTCTCAAGGCGGTATTGGATTGGCAATTGAATGCCCTACAACTTTTTCTCTTTAACCACTTTTCTATCTCATATAGTTTCAAAGATAAATGTATACGCAATTTGGGCCACAGTGTATTATGTGAAAAAAGAAGTATCGTGAAATATGTAATAAAAACTATCGCGAATGGGTTGTTAAAAAAAATTGGTCAAGGCTATCAATTAAAAAAAAAAAAACGATTTTTTCATACTTTCTGTATAATATTAATTCTTATTTTTTTATTCTACACGACAATACCACGAAACATTTTTTTTCAAATCTCATAGTGAAAATTTAAAATTAAATAAATTATTAATATTTTTATTACACACTGTATCATTTCAATGCATATATTTTAATAATTTATATTAGCATGTATACCTTCCACCGGATTTGGAATAAACTTGAATTTATTATAGTATAAAATTTATTTAGTAAGCGGATGGGTGCAAAAATAACAATATTCACTTTTGTTTATACGTGGCAACCCAATAGTTATGACCAGAAAAAGTTAAGCTGCCCAACGTTTCTATATTCTTTAGGCTGTATAGTTTTGAACGGGATTTAATTTTTTAAGGTAGCACATCTAAATGTGTAAAAGTATTGATAAAAAATATAGCTATTAAAACAATAACAATTTACCATAGCCTTGACCATACTTTTTAGACAAACCATTGGCGATACTTTTATTTATTTAAAAAATATATTTTAAAAAAATACATTTTTCATCCAGTTGACAGATGGGTGCAGGTCGCCCTAATTCGGTAGCCGTACTAAAGCAAAAAACTATAAAATTTAGAAACACATAAGTGTGCCAAACTTGGTTATGATGGATTTAAAAAAAAATGTCTTTTTAAGTCCTAGACAGATCTCTAGTGGCTCCTAAATTTATTATTTACCAGGGCGCACAAATTTTCCATTAATATAATGCAGCAGAAGCAGTAAAATAAATATAAAAATAGGTTATATGTATAAATTATTGTCTTTTCTGAACATAAACCTTCAATAAATTACACCACGTTATTTACTGCACTGTAAAGGGAAAAAATAATTACAAAATAAAATGACATTGTTGAGGAAATTAATTTTTCTTTTAGTCTTTTTTTTATGTTTGTGTAAATATGAAGTGTAAAAGGAACTAGACATAACTATAGAATTGAAATTGATAGAAATCTTCAGTTGGTAACAGGGTGCGTATTTACTTTTTGTTATCTCTGAACAATTTTTTAAATTTATTTAGTGCTCGAGTAAAAAAATGGTTGTAAAAACTTAAAATATCCATGATTTTTAAGATACTGGCACAAGATTTATGTATATTTTTATACTTTTGCCGTCTTTAATTTAGTTTTTACGAGTTGGTTTGATATATAGCACAGAATTTAAGCTTGGTAGATGTAAAAGTTCTGAGGTAAAATGCTTCGCTGTCGTGACATTAAAAGACACTTTATCTAAAATATAAAATAATTTTTCTTATTACTTTTTTCTTTTAACAGATGTAGTGAAAACGATGGTGTTATTTTAAAGACAATAAAAACCTGAAAGAAAATATTTAGATTTTAATGTTTGTAAAAATTAAATAATCACGTGGTTCCAATTAAAAATTGTTTATGATAAATTAAAATAAGACAAATTTGAAAGTTGTTTTGTGTTCACTTTTTTAAAAGAAACTGACTCTCTCTTCTTGTAAAAAAAGTCAAAAGAACCTTAATAACCCAGTAAATGAAGAGACAAAGCTGTAAATAAATCTGTACAGTTTTCCCTTGCGGCGCAATTCTTAGGTCTTCGGGGATGCTTTCGAGCGAAAAAAAGTTTACTAACATTAACAGGTGGGAAAGGACAAAAAATGGCTCCTCAAGGCCGGAAAAATGGGTTTCCCGCTAATATCTGCCAAAAGATGCGAATGGGAAAATTTTTGTTTAAATAAAAAATGAAGATCGCCTTGGAATCTACAAGAATGTTTCTTATATTTTTTTTCAATGGATGGAAAAGTGAACAAAGCAAAAAGTTTGGAATTTTTTTTAGATTAACTGCAAGTGTTTGCCTAAGTGAGGGCTTTAAATAAAGAAATTACACTGCAAATAAATATTAACAGATCATTTTTTATGTTTTAAAAATTATTTTTTATTATTTTAAATTGCCTGAAAGCAAATACCTATTGGGCAATTTGCTACCAACCTAAATATCTAATTAAATTTTATAAATACTTTTTCTACGTAAATTTATTTGAAATAAAATGTGTTAAAAACATTCCTTAGCAAATCAATTTCTGTATTGCTGTTCTTTCCGCTTTATAAAAATGCAAAACTATATTTTGTCATTCTATACCTTTTGCATGCAAAAGACTTGAAAAAGCCTGAGATACGAATAACAAATAATTCTCAGTGCAATGCAAAAGAATTATGGAGTGCATCGAAGTGTCAATATAAATAATGGATTATTTTTATACATAAATCTTTATAGTTGATTTTTTACAAGTAATCGGGAATCCTTTTAATGATTGATTGATTGGTTGACTAAATAATAGTAATTAATGAGTTGTTTGGTCTTTGACCCCGCAACTAATAAGCTTGTTTTGTTCCGTTATGTTAAAAAGATCTAACAACTTGGACAAGTTTAGCAGCTTTTTTACTGTCTATTCAAATAAACAACTTTTATTTTTACTTTAAGGGCTGCGTCGGATTTGATAAACTAAATCGTTAATCTTCTTTATTACATTGTAAGGTGCACCCCAATGGTTGTGTTAGTTTAAAAAATAACTTCTTTTTTCTTTTTAAGTTATGCAACCAAACAAGGTCATTGTCTTTAGAAAAAGCAGAATTTGCCTTTATGTCATATCTGGTTTTTATTACTAAATAAGTTTATGTTGTCTTATGTTAAAAATTTCAGGGAAGCACTCCTGGGGTTCATGTGACATAATCCTTGAACCTATTTTCTTATATTCGGTTGTAATAATGTCGCAAGGTAATCTTACTTCTCCACAGATAACCTTATCTGGGCTCTGAGCAAAAGATTCCTAAATAGCTGCTCGGTAAGCGAATAAGAACATAAGCAAGTGTTTATCCCAATCCCACTGATTTTTAGCAACAACTTTAGAAACGAGTCTCTTTCCTATTATCCGTCTGACTGTGGATGTAATGGTGTTGTTCTGGTTTTTCTGATAACCACGATATCGCCGGCCTTGGGGAAAACTGCTGATTCGAAATTTCTTTCTTGATCAGAGTGAAGCTCGAGTGGTACGCTATATCAATTTAAAACTTCGTATACTAATACTTGTGCGATAGTTGCAGCTTTCGGGTTAAGCAGAGCGAATGCTTCGGGCCACTTGCTAAAGTAATCTTTAACTAACTAACCACAACTAAGATGTACTTGTTACCATGGTCTGATTTTGAAAAAGGTTAAGCCAAATCTATCACTGTTCGTTTAAATAGTAGTCTAACATTGTACTACTTCATAGGTCTACGCGATCTTTGCTTAGGACCTTTACTAGCAGCCCACCTATCGCATTTTCGGCACTATATTGATGTCGTCATGTAAAATTTTTCTTGAACTCTGTCCCATGTCCTATTTACTCCGAAATGCATACCAGATTTTCCCCCATGAAGTTCTTTACCTTAGATTCAGGGATTACTAGCCGGTTTTTCTTAGTGTGCCCAACAGCGCTTTTTCAAACTCTTTTTAGCAGACCATTTTCGACGATCCGTAAATCCCACTGGGCTCACAATGCCTTGAATGCTAAAATTCTACTAGAAAATTTACTCTATATATTTCTACATTTATCGTTTTCACTTAAGTACAAAATTGGACCAACATAGGGATCTTTTAATTAATCTACACGCATTTGTTCTTCAGACCACCCATCATTTATTTTAATTGTAGTTCGTGGTATTATCAAAAAAGTAAAGCCTTCTCGCCGATCCACTCGTTGACAGTGTTTGCAGTTTTTCTTGCATGGTTTTTTATAAAGCTTTTCGGGTCGATATTTAATTTGCCAGTCATATTGTGGTCATTTCTTCAACCACCTTGCCAACAGACCCTATGGATTTTTTATTTTTGGAAGCCATTTTAATGCAGCATGACTTTTCCTAATTGTAGTTAACACTCTTTGCAATAGCAAGTAGTTTTCTTTTAGTTACGCAGTAATATCGTTCAGGTTTAGACAAAATTCGGCTGTTATACTCCATAACCACCTCTTGATTATCTTATATTTGTAATATAATAGCTCCAGTGTCGTAATTACTTGCAACAAGGTGGATAGGCCAAAATCTGGCTTGAATATAATGCTTCTTTTAGTATTTTAAAAGCTAACTCAATTCTTAAGTCCAATTAAATAGAAAATTTTTATTTAGTTAGTTTATGTAGGGGAACCGCAATATTGGCAAAATTTTCGGCTATAGTACGAACACAATCCTAAAAAGTTCGTGCTTGTCGTGAAGCCTAGGCCAATCTGTTTTGTAGAACAGAAAAAGTAGCAATGAGAATGTAAAATTTATTATTTTATATCTATTTAAATCATGAAAATAAAATCGCGAATATTGGGTTTAAAATTTTGAAACTTTTAAGGCATTGGCATTTTGATCAGCATCAAATTGCGTAACTTTGCCTCCATTTAATCGACCTTGTATCTCTTCAAGTTTCCAAGATCCCAATGATGAGAATCGAATTTGGGACACCCTGTACAGGGTTATTTCATATGTTAGATATTACCCTTTAAATAAGAAACATACAAACACTTATTAAAGTATTTTTTATGCGTTTTGTTTCTTTTTATACAGGGTGTTTTATTTTTGGGAACTGGCATTAGCTTTAATATTTTAAATAAAACAGGGTATTTCTTTAAAAATTTTGCTAATTCTGACCCGTCTTATATGGTCTTAAACTTAAATCCAACTGTTTCTGAGAAATAAGCGTTTATGGCAGTTTAGAACGCTGACAAATTTTAAAGTTTAATTGTTGCATCGTTGCATTGTGCGCATCGTTTAAATTTATCAAGAATATTTAGTTTTTTTTATTTTATTTTAGTATATTAAGATGAAACATAGTTGCCTAACCTTGCAAAATACGGTGATGATTTTAAAAATTATGTCATACATACGAAATGTTCCAAGAGGTACTGTGTAATTATTATTTGCCTAACCGACTTTATATCTCGGCAGTTTCCGACATTTTCCTACTTATCCTTGAATTTGTAGCTCCCTCTGTATGTTTTGTTTTGTACCTCAGACGTGTATGACTAAATTATTCGTCGATTTATAAATTGTGTAATCGGATGAAAATCTCAGCTGCCGTCCTGTAGGATGAAATACGCTAACAAGGCCACATAGGCCAAAAGCAGTGGTTCCGGTATCGGCAATTTCCATGTCTTATTAATGGCCATAGATTGTACATCGGTTCCATGCTGAAAGTTTTGAATTGGCCTAGATTTAAATCAATGCAAATTTATGCATAAATAGGGCAACAGGTATATCTGTAATAAACTTTACTTTTTATTATCTAAAACACCTCAAAGGCGATATTGGATAGTTAAAATAATAGCACAGGCCCACAAAAAATAAGTAGTATGTGCTGGGTATCTAATTAGGATTTTCTGGCGTATTTTTTTCCGCTGAACACTAATCTAAAGCCAAATTGGGGATCAAACAGCAAAAAATCGGGAAAACCCCAAAAAACCGACACGGTATATTTACCGACAGAAACCTGCTACCACGGAATGATTGGACTACGTCTATATAAACTATAAGAAATACAAAAACATATATAAAAAACAAAAAAGAGTGCTTTTTAAATTGTCTATAAAAAAGTTTTATAAACATTTTTGATAAAATAAATAATAAAGGAGATCTAAACGAAAATTTAATTTTGACAAAAAATTTCAGTCCAAAATTGAAAAAAATATATATTTTTTTTAATAATAAATCAGTTATTTTATTTATTTAAATTCTAAATCACTTAAAATTTGCAGAAAAAACAAAAAAAAATTTTCTTTTTTTTCCAGAGGTATACCTTTAAAAAATCCTGAAAATTCGTTTTTTTCAGTTTTACTTGAAAAATATTGCATGTAGACAAAAAAGTTATAAAACTTTAATTAAAGGTCTTTTAAAAATACATTGTTTATGCCCTATAACTTTCGTATGATTTTTATATTGACGTTTTAAATTGAAAAAAAAAACTTTTATTTCTGAAATAACGTCTTCTATTGAATATCTGCTCTTTGACCCCCAATTTTGACAAAACCTCACAAGTTCTAGGACGATAATTATTATTATTTTTGTTTGGTTTTTTAAAGAAAGTACTTATAGATAATAAAACTGGAAATTTCTTGTAAAAAAATATTATTATTTCTTTTGATTAAATATAGCTTAGTCGGAAAGTTGCTAATACTACGAATACACGGTCTAAATCAAAATTTTATTTTTGACATTCCTATTTAATTTATGTATCAGCAAATATATACGTTATTTTATTATATATTTTTTTAAACGAAATTCCAGTTGTTAATAATTTTTATTATAGTTTGTAGGGGGCGCTATGTGCGGCACTTTGGGTTCATAAAAACAAAAACATCCAGATTTTTTTTTATCTAATATTTTATAGATAATCATTTTTAAAAGAAAATTACTTTTTGTTGAAAACGATATCATTCCAAAAAAAGTTCCAGAACAGTATTTTGCTGCCTTAGCGACTCAACATGTCCTTTAATAATAAACCTAATGTTTAAAAATTCTGAACTATCATAATAATATATAAAAATTTCAACTGATAAAAAACATTTTAAGAAACATACATAGAGACTACGAGGTGCTACGAGTATTTAGTTTATAGTATTAAAAATGTAAGTTATTATTGAAAAGAATGTTGTTTTCTGTGACCTTTTACTACTGGGTACTAGTTGTATCCTAATTATGTTTCTCAGTCGTTTTGCAACAAAAAATTTTAATTTTCTGTGGAGATTGATTAATTTTAAAAAACATTGGTTAAAGTACAATCTTATGTTTTAAAAAGTAAGAAATGTATCTTTAAAAATCATACATATTTTAAGGTGCACATTTTTCCAAGCTATGTTTTCTTAATTCTAGCTTGGTTAGTAAAATTTACTTTTAATAAATATCTACTATTTTATTTTAAAATTTAATTAATATTTACAGATATTTGGCCACAGCTTAATCTAGCAAAATGGCTCCTTCAACGACAATATTTACAAGTTGAAAAATAAATCTAGAATCTTAATATATCGTTTCTAATTAAAAGTGTCTTAGCGATTGTCAAAGTCTTTGTATGGAAAAAAAATCACCAAACGTTTACTGATGACGTCAATGACACCAAAAACCATTTTTTAACTTATTAACCAAATAACACTAAAATCAATAAGCATTCTTTTTTACAAATTTAAGAAAAAAAAATTGTCTGCAAAACAAAGCAATATTAGATATAACCAAGCTTGCCTAAATTGATCTATCTTGGCGTCAGGAGTTCCTTTTCGTACTTTTTTTTGGACACTCTGTATATTGACTGCTTTTATTTTCAATATTTAAGTACCAAACATTTAACGAAGGCATAAAAATTATAAATCATAAAGAGCTTTAAGTGTCATTAAAAATAGGAAGCAGAAAAAATACCGTACAAAGAACAATGTTCCAAGAAAGTATTTACTAAAAGCATTTATTGACTAGGACTATCCTTAAGTTTTTGCAAAAACAAATACAGATGAAATATTTTTATATACAAATATGCACATTTGATTTTTGTGGTAATGGAGTAAAGGAAAAAATAATAACATTTTTTTTATAAATAATTTAATAGCAAATATATAAAAAAATCTAACCAACTAGCCGTATTTGGATACATTTATTAAATGTTACAAATAAACAGATTGGTATTTTATATATTACTAAAAAAATAAAATCAGGAGTAAAAATACATTGTTTTAAAAGTTATTATTGGCTATACTCACAAGAAGAGTTGTTATACAATGAAACCGGTCGGTCCTGGTCCCAGGGTATAGTGATAAGCAAAGCAAGACCAAGGCCGGGCTAGTCTTGGTCTTAGTCTTGCAAGCCCGGTCTTGGTCTTGGTCAGGGCCGATCCTGTGACTTTGGCTGCCCCGTGCGAAATAGAAAGAAGCCACCCTTTCTCGATCATTTCTTTTAGTAATATTAATCTTTGTATTTTTAACTTTTTCTAAGTTGTAAACAACATAGACTCCTTAAAAATCAGTACTTACCTTTATCTCATTACGTTTTTTTTATTTTGATTCTAGAGAAGAAAATAATTAATAATTTTTTAAAAACAACGCTTTTTTTTATAATTTTATAATAAGCATATATTTCTTAAATATATAAAGAGGAAGAGGAAATACCATTCTTTTTAGTTACTAAAAATAAATACGAAATATTTTGTATTGGGATGTTATAAAAAACAATGTTACGCTGTTAAAAATGTACCAGTATAATATGAAATGTCCCAATAAGAAAACGCAATTTTTATGCTGTATTTCTATAAAAAAAAAATTAACAATTTACAATATTACGTCGTTTCTTTTGTTGTTTTGGGTTACTGTTTTAATGCGTATGATAAAATACTTGCACTTTATTTTCCTTAATTTTTTTTAAAAAAATTATTTATTTTAAAAAAATACTAATATTAGCATTTTTTTACAGAATGACACACTCAGTTATTTGTTTAACTTGTTTTATATTAAAAAATCCTCGTTGGGTACACGCCGAAAGAAACTTTACACAATGGGACCCCTTCAGTCCTGGTACCGGAGTATAAACACTGAGTCTGATTAGTTCAACAGACCCATTTAAAACAGCAGATCGCCTGTAACAGAAAAAAGAAAAACCTTAAAAAAAAATACTCATCCAGAGCTGTCGCAATTACTTTTTAAAAGTAATTCAATTACAATTACCAATTACTAGCATGTTTGTTAACAGTAATTAAATTATCAATTATAACTAAAAATAATTGAATATTTTAGCAATTACTTTATTTAAATTACCACATATATTAAACACGATACACTAAACAAATAAAATATTTATACCAATATGCATCATACGCGCACGTCATACTATTCAAACTGCTTTCTCGGCAAGTTTAACATTAAATGATTATAAAATAAAAAATCTTTTTATCCTACCGGAAATATCAACAGAATTTTTATAAAAAAAAGTATAAAAATGGTGGGGGTAAGCATCAATCGATAATACTAAACAGGAGCGGAGGCGGCGACCGCCGGATTCAAAGCGTCCCGCCGTGTTTCAAAATGCTGTTTCAAAATGCTCTTTCTGGCCGGCCAAAATTCCGACAGTTTTTCCAGAAAGCAAGGTAATTAAAATTTTCGTAGTTATTTAATTATTAATTGGGTAATTAAATTAATTTCTAAGTAATTCAATTACTTTGTAAGTAACCTAATTACTTTCTAAGTAATTTAATTACTTGGGATTCGTGAAAATTAATCACTTATTACGATTACATTATCCTATTAATTGATAATCCAAATACAATTAACTTTTCCGAAAAGTAATTAAATTAAAGTAATTAAATTACTGAGAAGTAATTAAATATAATTTTTCAATTATTTTAATTTAATTACCGATAGCTTTGTGCTTATCTACGTTTCGGTGGCAAGTCCGTTTTTACGATAAAACTTAAATACGAAAACTTAATTAAAAACTAAATAACCATTAAAATAAAATTGAAAAAGAATTTTGATAAAAAATATGAGATTCTAAGATCTTTTTTTACATCTATATGCTCCGGGACCAGGACCAAAGGGGTCCCATTGTGTAAAGTTTTTTTCGACGTGTACCCAACCCGGACTTTAAATTTGTTTTAACTTTTAATACTACTTCTTAAAAAAAAATACATTAAAACATTTTATAACAAAGCAATTTTAGTAATTCTGTTTATGCCACTTTGTAAAAATGCAGAACAAAGTTTAGTCATTCTTCTATTCTCGAAGTCCCCATAAGCTCGAAACACGAATCATAAATAATTCACATAGTAGTTCAAAAGATTTATGAAGTGCATCGAAATCGCAAGAATATAAATAATTAAAGAATTTATATGCATAATCCATGGACTATTATTACCTTGATCGTTGAAATGATATTACTGTCCTTGCACGCTTAGTTGTTATATATAATTATGTTTTATTTGTGGTCTTTCTGCTTATGAATTAAAACTAGATATTATTAGTATAAAACATAATGAAAAAAACATGTTTTTATGGTATCTAAGACTTAAACCAAAATATTTCATTCTACCTATATAGCAAAATATATAATCTTCTAGTGAAATTAAAGGCACAAACTTTAGTTGGCTAAGGCTATAAATACTTTGTTTTTTTTCTTTATTGTGTGGTTATTTATTATATCTTTTTTTAAGATTTAGGTTGTAAATTAAGGTTATTATAAGGTTTAGAACCGAAAAAAGCCATTTTTTTTGTCTTGGGACAGTCCACGAAGGCTGATGCATAAGTACTAACGTACCGTGGGTATCTTAAGTGTGGTGAGAGAGAGTTTGTTCACACGGGACTTAAATATTTGGAGTTTGGGAGGAGAAGAAAAAATCTGCGGGCAGTAGATGCCATAGTCTTGACACCCCAGGAATGAAGAAACGAAGAACAATAACAATAATATAATAAGAGAGTCTGATTTGAAATACATACAAAGTATACAGGTTGAAAGAAGAGAAATACTTTCTGGTTGAAAAGAGGATTCCAAGCTTTTTTGGAGCAGCCGAAGCTATGAATGTAATGTGTTTGTACCAGTTAAGGCTATTCTCAAAAGTAACGTTGACAAGATTAAACTACTCTTTGTTCTGCAGAACTTGGCCGCTCATACGTAATAGACTTTTTTCGTGACAGGGAACATGACTGTGTTTTGGTGCCCCAATCCAAGATAAGTTTAAGGTCCTGTGAAAGAGATATCGGCATTGACCTGCGCTTGTTTTCCAAATCAGAATTATACCGTGGCTTAAGAAATTGAATACCAGAGTGGAGGGTACTATCGTCAGCAAAACTATAAATGGGATTGATTGTGGAAGGGAGAAGATCGTTAATGTGTAGAAGAAACAGCGTGGGTGCCAGCACTAAGCCCTGGGGCACCCATCATTAATTTGGTAGAAGCTGGAAGAATGACTCTCTACAGTAACTGATATACGTTGATTAAAAAGGAAACTGGAGAGCCAAGAGCAAAGTTTAGGTGGAAGACTTACGATTATTATTTAGTTATGCCTCGGGCATTTTAGATTTAAAGTAATATTTTTACGGTATTTTATTTTTTAAAAAGAGTTCTTCTGCGCTCATTTTTTTAAACGGTAGATTATTTAGAATTTAATAAAAACTATAAATGAAAAAATGCCAAATATTTTTAAATTATTGCCACTATCGTAACAATATTTGTTTAAGTTTAAAAAACAAGTTTTAGGGATTAAAAGAGCCATTCAAAAAATGTGTCCGAGAAATAAAGATTGGGTAAAAGAAAACAGCCACCCTAAAATGTGGTGATGTTACTAAAAACATACGAAATTAATTAAATTTAAAATATTGCTAAAAAAGAATGGAATGATTAAAATACGTTTTCAAAAATATGTTTTTAAAAATAGGTTTCTAAAGTGAAAAAAATCATAAAAATACATTTAAAAAGTTGTATTTTATTTATTAAGTTTTATATTTAAAAATAATATATCTACAGAAACTTTTTATTCAAACTTAATTAACCTATCTTTTTATTCATATAATTTCCTATTAAGAGCTTTTGAGAGGAGCTGCCATTTTCGATTGTACTAAAAACCTGCTTAAAAATTAAAAGCCGGAAAAATAAAAGAAAAACTGCGAGTTGGACTTCAAAGGATGCATAAAAGTGGCACTACGTGTTGCTCTGCTGGGAGCTGCCAAAGAAGAAATTGTACTGGCCAACTCTTCGGAGCAGAAGCCGTGAAAATATCTATAAACGAGGGACAAATCCCCGGTGTGGCCAGTGGGCAAGGGAAGCAAGCCTTTCTGTAAGTGTGGGAGAAATAATAAGACGAACAGGTCTTCTCTGGATGGAATCAAGAATGCTAAGTGATGTAGGAGACGCCATTCCCCAGAGGTGAGAACAATACTCTAAACTGATTACTACCTTATCGGTCCTATTGCAATTTCTGACAACCTAAATGGAAAAAAGTGTTTTGCAAGACACATAACCAATTTTTCTAAAAAAATTCCTAGTTTTACGAAGTACATTCGGAGGAAGAACTGCACATAAGTTAATTATTTTAATATCGGTGGACCATTACGATAATGACATGCATTTGGTTTGATTTAAGTACCTGAAATCCGTGACTTAAAAAAGACAATAAACTTCCGATTAACCAACAACGAAATTACCTATGGTAAAATTTTTACGAAAATATTTACCGTGAAAACAATACATATATTTTTCGCTTGGTGAAAATAAACATTTTTTTTTGGATGTAAATAAAAAAAGAAAAAAACATTATATTTCAAGGAAGTCATGGTATTGCGATATCACAGTTAACTTAAAAAAAAAGTAAGTACATAAAGTGGTTATCTAGAAAGTCATTCATCTTTTAACTTAGACGGAATTACCAATAGCTTTGCAGCTTGCGTTATTGTTATTATTTGAAGAAAAGTCGACCATGCGCTGTTATCCTACTCCGGTGCTGTAAGTTCAATAATGATATTTTTATTTAAATTTTATTTATTGGTTTATTTAAATGGGATTTCCTTACAACCTGATTTTACATCCAAGACCTTTTTTGTAGCTATTTAACAAAAAAGGATATTAATGAGGACGAAAATAATCTAGGCTATTGAATGTTTAAGATCATTAATCGTTAATATGTCAATTTTAATGCCCAATTTAGTCACAATATTTTTTCGGCGATCGTTTTTTGACTAAATTTTGAAAATCATAATTTTTCTTGATTTTTTTTCGGGGTGAATTTTTGTTTTAGGCAACCGACCTGACAAAAATGTTGCTAATTAAATGACAAGGTTATTTTAACTACTTATACAAAGTTTTAAATTAAAACGATATTTATCATTTACAACCACAAATCACAAGTATGCAAAAGTAATTTCTATTTAACATAGCCATCCCAGATGTGATTTATTTAATAAAGACCTATGTACCATTTTTCAACTAGCTAAGCATTCCAAACTATTTTTATTTCATACTGCACCCTAACTTGGTAGGTAGGTAGGTTTAAAGTAAGTGGACTTTTTACGCCATCCACTGGGACCGCTCGGTCTATTGTGGCTCACACCTTTTTATATTTCTCCCAATAGGATCGGATATCTAATGAATCCGATACCAGATTGGAAGATAGTTCTTACATCTCCTCTTACTCGTGTCCTGGTGCCCCTGCCTCCTGGAGAGTATGATGAGCAGACGATTAGATCCATCATGCCCTCCTCTCCCGGTCTAGTGACGTGGGTAGGTCCTTGTTACAGGAACCAGATGTTCTTTCTGAAGCCGCATCTCCGGCCTTATCCTATGAAAACGGTCCTATCTACTTTCTGTTTAAAGCCAGGGAACCCTTTTTCCTATAAAGGCGGTTCTGTCCGCCTTCTGTTTGGATTCAGGGAACCCTTCCTAAGCACCTGTTTGTTCGAGATGGATTAGCCCTTCCCCGTGAAACAGGCGCCGGTGACTTCAGGGGCACCTTACGAAACGGATTCACCCGTTTCGGTCGGCGCACCTTTGTCTGCTTGTGACCTAGAGTGGCACCTTTCGAAACGGATTTATCCGTTTCGGTCAGAGCACCTTTGTCACTTTTTTCCTATAAAAGCGGTTCTGTCCGCTTTCTGTTTGGAGCTAGGGAAGTAATAGTCCACCACGGCAGAGCCCCGCATTACCGCAGTAAGGCTAGATACTCTGAGAGGTCGCCCTGTATCTCAGAGGCACCGTTGGGGACACCTGTTTAAGGCACAGGATGTCATTCACTCATCAGCACGGTATGCTAACACCTTGAGTTAAAGCCTTGTGTTCATCTTAGCTTCGGATCCCGTTCCATACGGTGGCAACAAGAGTTGCCGATAACTAGCAACTCTAGCGCATGTTCCAAAAGATCCTAGTGAGCCCAACCACAACGAAGATGTGTGAACACAGCGGTTGGGGCAACATACTACAATACGTTGTCAGTTTGAGTCCGGGAAATGATACATAACATCACTAGGCCGGTAAAGTAACATTACCGGACTGAAACTGAAATTTAGGATTTTTACTAACACAGGGTTAATTCTGAACAATTTTTATTATTCAATTTTCAATAAAATAATTTATAAACATTAACGGTAATACTGCAGTTTAAATTATTTAAAATATTTACAGGGACAGATACATTTTCTGATTTACTACTATTGGCTTATTTTGACAATACTGACACCCTCATATTATTCGAATATCCACACTATATTTTACTTTTCAAAAAAAGATAAAACAGTATTAAATAAAACGTTGTACGATACATGGCCGTAAAATGTCATTAAAGTAGTCGTCTAGAAATTTCGTACTCGGGTCCTTCGTCGTCTTGTCCGTAAACATCTAGACATGTACAGTAATAGACCATTTCCCGGCCTTGTAACGTTAATTACTATTATTTTTACTGTATTGTAAAACGCACTTTTAGATACTTGGTTTTATTCCGGAAAATGAACTTTTACATTATTGAGTCCGGTAACACTTACCGAACTCAAACTGTAAAAAATTCTTTCCCGTGCTGTTCTGCTAATTTTTTAGGTACTTGCTGCTCTGTAGTCCCATTAGATTATTACAAATTTTATTAGAAATCCGATCTACAACATATTCCTTTATTTCGTCAATTTTACCAAAAATGTTGTACAATAACATTAATTTTCAACTGCCTTTACTTTTTACCTTGACATAAATAAAAACAGAACTGTGGCGTTTTCTGGATATATTAACGCAATCTGTTAGTCAAATTTAAATTCCACCTCAGTACTGACCATGTTTACATTAGTACACAAAAATCTCAAAATTCATTTCTAAAGCAGACAATTAATTATTTTGTAGATATACGAAGCAGGTTTGAAATGCGTTATTATTTCAAAACATAAATTTCGACTGTAATAAAATATTGTACATTATTCGTTAGAAAAACCTTTACAGTTATAGTAATATATGAATATATTCAAAATGTTTCGAAATTTCAGACTCGCCTTCTTCGTCGCCTCGTCCATAAACATCTCACTCATATTGTAAAAGTTCATTTTCCAGAGTTAGTTATAACCTAAATATCCATTTTGTTGTAACGTAGTGTAATATTTTACCTAATGGTAACAAGAACCCTAAAAACCATTTATTACTATTATAATTATTTATATAAATTTAAAATAATTTCAAGTTGTTGTACAGTTATTCAATTTAAAAAAAGATTGGCTGTGTCATCAGTTTTTTAGTTTTGATTTACATTAATATTAATGTAAGTAGTTGTTTACTTGTATAATAATATATGTGTACTCAATTTTTGTTTTGTGTATATTTACTAACCTATACTCAAATCATTTATTAATAGAAAATCATGTAATAATGAGAGCTATTAATGGATGATTTTGTACGTTAATAAGTCATACAAACAATTGCTAAAAAATAACTGCTGGCTTGTATCAAAGCTACTTGCAGTGTTAAAATAATGACGCATTAAAAAATTTATTTTAAAAACAACTATACTTTTTTTATATTTATTCTAGCATCTTTAGACAAAGTCCGTTTTTAAACGCTTCTGAAATTGTTAATTTTTTTTTAATGAATAAATTAAAAATGTTACCTCCTATTTAGTGTTTTTATTAAATAAATAATTTATAACATAATATTTTACCGGTTTTAAAGCTAAAAGTTACTTTATGATGAATCAAAGTTGCTTTTTACATTATTAAACAAGTTTTATTACTTTTTTTCCTAAAAATTTCCGAAAAAAAAAATACCTATTACGTTTTCATCATGACGAGGTCACAGAAAGTAATGGAATTTTAAAGAGAAAACATTTTTTTATTTATTTCTGTAATTTCTATCTCAAATTCTTGCCGAAGTATTTAATATTTTTTTTTAGTTTTAAAGTTCAAGATATTAGAAAAGTTAAATGGAGAAAGTTTAGGAATTAAAAACTTTAAATGTTATTTTCAGTCGAACTAAACCTATAATTTCGTTTAAGACCAGATTGATATACAAGGGTTGTTTAAAGCTTTTTCTTTAAATTGTATTAAAAAAAAAACAAATATCTAGTATTACCTCACACTTTTTAAAGCCAGTTTTGGATGGATTGTTTTTTGAAATATCTGTCATTGTATCCCATTTAGTTATCATGTAGCAACGTGCATTTGTGATTAAGTCGTACAAAAAAAAAATAATTTTGTGGTTGCCGCTCAGCGACATTTCCGACTTTCTTTCCAAATTGGTCGACATGCTAGAGTTCCTTCGGCTCAACCTATAAAGAAACGGGTTCGTAAATTTGAAACAACAGGTTCAGCTGTCAATGTCAAACATAAAGGACCAAAAAAAGTGTACGAATGCCTGAAAATATCGGTCGTGTAAGAGTATCTGTGGAACACAGTCCAAAACGTTCTACCCGGAAACGAGCCCAAGCGTTAAGAATTTGTAAGTCATCTTTACTTCGAATTTTGCATAAAGATCTTAATCTTCATCCATACAAAATTCAAATTGTCCAAGCACTGAAACCAACAGACATCCCAACTGGTTTACGTTTTGTTGAAACCCTGCTTGAAAATGAAATCCACATACACAATTTATAGATGTCTGACGAGGCGCACTTCCATATCCAGCTATACCAACAAACAAAATTGTCATATCTGGAGTTCAGAAAATCCACAAGAGCTCCACGAAAAACCATTACATAGCCCAAAAGTGATGTCTGTCTGATGTCTTCAGTGGGAATTATAGGGCTCTACTTTTTTAAAGATGAGAATGAGAATGCTGTTTTCATTAACTCTGTGCGTTATGCCGATATGATAAACCGGTTTTAGAGTCACCGCTTGAACAGATTTCCACATATCAATCTGTCACTTTAATTCTTATTGCCCTTCCATCGTTACGATTATTATATATTATAGATGAAGTCATGGTTCCAGCAGGATGGTGCTACTTCACACACCACGAGAGCGTCATTAAGTTTCTTGTAGAGATTGTTTCCGCAACATGTTATTTTCAGACGAGGAGACAGTGACTGGCCGCCAAGGTTGCCAGACCTAACGGCTTGCGATTAGTTTTTGTATAACTACCTAAAGCAAAAGATGTTTATTAATAAACCAAAAACCATTCAGAGGCTTAAAAAAACACTATTAAAGAAATTGCTAACATTCCTCTGGATATGTTGCATCGTGTTAAGGCGAGTTTCCATGAAATAATTTAAGAGTGCATGTACAAAGAAGGAAAAGACATTTAACCGGTATTATTTTTAAGAAATAAAAATGGCATATTACTAGTTTGTTAATGTTATACTGTATTTTATTTAAATTAAATTGCCTTTAGAATCACTAAGTAGTAAACTTTCCGCTCCCGGGGACCACCTTGTACTTTGTAATTTTACCATTCTCTAAATTTAATGGAACTTTTTAAAGAAATGCGATTTTTTAAATCGACAGTAAAGTAAAATGTATTATTATTTACTTTTTTATTTTAAATATAAAACAGAGAAATATAATGTAGAAATAAAGTTTTCAATTCTAAAGCTTACTAAAGTAACGTTTTAAAATTAAAGATATACTTTCAAAATATCCAAAATATATCGAAATTTTAAAGTTTAGTTTTAAAACGAAAAACGTTATTTTATAGGACTGTGTAAATATGGACCTGTATTTTTTATCATATGATAAGTTAACTTATCTGTCACAACTAATTGTTCTATCATTTGTCAAAATACATTAAAAATTAAAAAAAAATCATGCTTATAATAACCTTTTTTAAAACAAAATTTAATTAATTCTGATGTCGTAGCCACATAATAAATGGCTAGCCACTTTATAAAACGCGGCCATATTCTAAAAGAATCGTTTAGTTTTAATTATTTTACAAAACGGCTAAAATTCTCAAATAAATTAATATACCAGACCTTTTTTTATTTTGTTCGACGGCGCATTAATGATAAAGAAAATTTACAATTTATAGGAAGGAAAACCTAACAACAACTTCCAAACTATTACCTAGTTCTGGTTAGTTTTGGGTTATTGTGGCGTATCAAACTCCTTATACAAACAAATAACAAAAATTAAATGCCTCCCTATATACCATTTTATTACTAATAGTGATTAATAAACATTTTAATTGTAAGTTTACAGTATAATGCGTGTTACCTTTTATGGCTTCACAATAACCTTAAATAACCATTTTTTATTTTCGTATTTTTATTAACTCCATATTAGGTCTTTATGTACGACTCAAACTCTCTCTTTAATTGATCAAAGATTGGTCTCCTTTATTTGGTGAATTTTTTCCAGATGCATTTTTTTTATTTTTGCACATACTTAATTTTTGATTTTTAAAAACTGCTGCAACTTTTTTTTCCGTGGAAGGAGATTACGGCCGACGCTATTTTGCTTTGCATATGCTCAGCTATTTTGGTAAATATTTTAGTTACTTTTAAGATATTAACCCTAAAATAGTTTAACAGTTCATAATTAGCTTAACATAAAAGAGCGCCCAGCTTTTGTTAAAGGGTAATAATTACAAATAACCAAAAAACAATATTTCTTAATATTTCTTATACTTAAGAATTTTAGAAATAATTAAATATGTTTTTTACAAATTTCAGTAAGTTGTTAATCCTTGTTGTTAAAGCAAATTGCAGCAAGAAAAACAACAAGAATTTTTTTTTTAAACTTTTACCTTTAGAAACATTTAGCTGAAAAAAGGGTATGAAGCAGTATTGAGTGATTAATTCCATCTATAATCCAAATTAAACAGTGTGCCACTACACACTAAGAGAGTTTAATGTCCTAGAATAATGTTATCTAAAAGATATAAATGAGTATATATTTCAAAGTTTATTGCCTATTACCCTTTAAAATTAGTCATTCCGGGTGGCGTATTAACATACTATTCCTTTTTTACATATAGATGCCCTTCTACCACGTAGTATTATTTGTATTGATAAAATGAATATATGTGTACTCCAAATCATACCGCAATATGGAATAGGTAGGACATCTAAGTTCGAAGATGACATCGTTCAAAGAAGAAAGTGTTTAAAAAATCTATAGACAACTATTGGATCGAATTAAAGTAATTAAAATTCGCATTGACTTTTACGTAAAATTTTAGTTTTGTTTTCGGAACCATCGTAACGTCACGTTATTAACTTAGAAATAGCATTTTGAAAATATAGTTAAATTATTTTAGGCGATTGCGGTAAAATTTAGCCCGGTATATGAATGGGCTGGTAAAAGTTACCAGACAGATAAATAATAGTGATGCCAATAAAATACGCTTAGGTAGAAAAAGTTGCACCTTGCATTTATCTGCTGGATAAGCTTTACAAGTCTATTGATATACCAGGTCTTGGAGTAGAAATGGGCGCATATCGCAACTTTACATCCTACTACAACGTCCATCTGTATCGCAATATGATTTGGAGTAAGCCTATGCTCGTTTTACATATACCAAACATACTACGGTATGAAAAAAAGACCACAGAGGAAAAGACAAAATGTCACAAAATATTAATAACGAGAAATATCGATTTTAAAGATTGGAACTTCTAAGGTTCTTTAACTTAAAAATGAAATGGTTAAAACATGTCAAATTTTATTTATTAAACTATCTGCATAACATATCTATTAACATCGTATTTCAAAGTACATTTTTATAAAAACAATCCAAAAAAAAAACTAAAAAAAGTATTAATTCTTTATTGCAAAAATGAGGAAAGCCAAAAAAAACCTCAATTTCCAAAGTAAAAAGGAAGAATATCCAAATTTACGATGTCAGCTATCATAGTTGTAGTATTGTTTCTATGAGTAAAAGTACTTAATTACCAAAAAACTTACTTTCGCAATTTTACTATTGCTTTGTTTTCCTTTTTCTTAGGAACATGAGGTTAGTTGTGGTTAGTTCTGGACTTCTTAAGAGCAGAACACTTTCACAGCTTTGAGATCTTTAAATTTGGTAAAATTAAAACCGATAATTTATACCAAATTCATTGTTCTTACGATTTTGCCGTGGAACATTTCTTGTTTTTTCTTGTGTCTCATATTTAAGGCGTGGCTATTAACGGACTGTGCCGTGTTCTTCTATAGGAGATATCTTTATAAAAAAATATAAATCTTTCTCTACTAGATGATGATGCTTACTTAATTTTTTATATTTTATGACATTCCCTGTTTTTCCTCTGTGGTCTTCAAATGGTATTTATCTGTATAATGGTATATATCGTCAATACGCTTCCTGGTGCTATCGAACCATTATTATTCTTCATGATGTTAATTAAATAATGGCTAGTGTTACCGGTATCTTCAATCAGAAAACTACGAAGAGCTAAGCATAAAGAAAAATATTATTTATGTTGTGGTATTTACTTTCTAAGCGTATTTATGACGTTGATACTAGCAGGTCTTCAAAACCAGTTCTAACATTTTTATTGTTGGTTTACTGTGATACTGTGACTGTGGTTATCCGCAAACGGCTTGTGTAACCATTTACGTAATGCTTGAGATCAGATTTGTATTAACGTGTCCTTTATGCGAATACACTGCTTAAAACAAGAAACAGAGGTATTTACTAGTGTTTTGTGGTATTTTGCGCTTAATATGCAGTTTGATATCAAGACATGGAAATATGAATCATTAATAAAGCAAGAAAATCCTTATTCAATATTTTGATTATATAGTCATTCTGCTTGGTCTTCAACTTATTATAAATTAACAAAGCTAGAATTATTCTAAGAATTTAAGCTTCCAGTCGACCTGAAAAAGCTCAGTAATGTTAAGTTTATTTCTTATTATTACTTTAGAAAGAATACAATAAAATCGGTATAAAAAAATCTTTTCTAATTTAGACTAAAAACAAAAAAAATGTATTAAATACTGACAAAATGCCGATTTTCGGCATTTGGTTACCATAAATAAGCAGTGGCGCCAAAGGGTAACCGCTGACTTTGCCTGGTAAAACTTATGATATTAATGAATATTGATACACACACAATACACAATGATTATCATATTTTTGCCAAAATATTAAGGCAAAAATAAGTTCTTTTATTATAAATAAGGATTTATAAGAGTAAATATGTTTCCTAATGTTTTAGGGGTAGTTCGCCTCCTTGGAGGGATGAGATTTAAGCAAAATCTATTAACCCTATATGATCGGAATTTTTAGTTCTTAAAAAAAAAACAGTTTTTTAGTGTATTTTGCTTAATATATACTTAAAATAAGCAAAAAAATAACAATTTTCTATAAAAAATATTTATAAAATCTATAAAAAAAATATGTTACATAAAAGTAACCCTAGGTCATTGCGAGGTATAACGTGTTTTAAGATTTAGAGATTCCAACATCACCCTCGATGCACACTGTTCTAGTACTAGACAAACAGCCTTCGCCAGCACAACGTCGCCTTTTTTATTCGGCACAAGGGTCAATGGTTTTTCTCATTAAAGCGTATTTCGTCTGCGATTCTGTTGAAGGAAATGCTAGATTTTAAGCTAGATGGTCGTCCAGCTCCCTTTGGTAGGTAGGTTTAAGCAATGGTACTTCTAAAATCCAATTAAGATATTGCATGGTTTTTTTATATAAAACCCAAGCAATATTTATTTCAGTATCTAGAAGTTAGGTTCCTTTTTGACTGTAACGTCTCACATGTGCAGCTGGAGTAACCTCTATGGCATGTAGATTCATTGATGACAATGTCCATTTTACAAATATAATACCGTGTGATCTATAAATTTTTAAAATAATTGACCCACGGTCATTTTTTCTTTTTTTTTTAATTCTTGTGGACAACCTTTTGGTAAACTGTCTTTTCTAAAAGTCTCAGTTGCACCATAGCCAGTTTCTCTTAAAAATTAAATAGGTTAATGCTGGTAAACAGTTTATCAAGATAAAATTTATATTGCAGATGGAGATTTCTCAAATCCTGAGTCATAAATAAAAATGGTGCTATATTTTTTTTTTCAAACATATCTTCATATTCAGCAACACCGTTTAAATTTGTGCCCTGGTACAGATCGAAGTTCACCAAACATCAATACGGGGTATTCAAGCACCATATTTTAAAACCGAATCTTATTGGTTTGTCTATGATGTATTGTTTGCAACCGTGTCTACCGCAATATTTTATCATGAAATCATTAAAGTCCATTTTTTGCTCGAGAGATTCAAAGTTCTTAAGAAATTTTTGCTTCAAATCATTCATTAAGAGTCGAAGTTTAAAGACCTTATCAGATTTGTTAATATTTTTGTTATCGGCGCAGTGTATATATAAGCCGTAAAATTTGTATAAATCTATTTTTTCTCATAGAGTCACTAACTGCGATATTTTTCATTCGATAAATTATTCAAAGTGCCGCTATCATCTATATCCGCCGAGTCTTCGTCAGTTAAAACGTGACTCTCTGGTGGCTCAATGAATAATTTGGGCATAATCTATATATAACCTTTCTAGGGCTTCTTGTAAGGTAAGGCCTTTTCTAAAATAGAAAAATGTCCCAATAGTGCGGTTATTTTACATAAAAATGTATTAAAATTGTTTTTTGCAATAATTTCATATTATATAAAGATTTAAGCTATTTTGGCTATATTACAGCCAATGGCGCCAAAAAATAAACCAAAAGAAATATTTTTCATAGAATATCTAATGTAACATATTAACTTAGAACTTAAACAAAATGATGCCAAAGATATGTACAAAATTAATATTTTAATTAATTATGGCTCTGTGTTACTTACATGAAACGAATACCGGATTCTTTGTCGTGATTCATGGTTATTAAAAATTAACTGCTAATAACAATACGAGCACGTCAAATTAATTTATTACGGTAACCATATCGATTACCGTTGGGTAACCAAAGTTTTTTAAAGTGGAGTTTAGCGACATCTTATCAATATTGTGGTAATTAAGAGGAGAAGAGCTGATATGGTAGAAACCTGTAAGCGTTACTTGGGTTAAAATGACTAGGGTAAGTTATCAAGTCTTTTATGGAAAAAAACGTTTTTGTTACCTTTTCTTGATATGGGGTTACTTCACCCTTTATATATTTTTTTCTTATTAAAACTATCAAGAAATAGTTATTTTCGTGACTTGAAAATACATTTTTCTCAGATTTTTTTAAATCATGTAATTTTTTTTTATTTTTGTGGATAATTTAACCCCTTTAGAGGGCTTGCCGGTTAATTTTTAACCCTCGTAAATTCTTATTTATTACGAATCTATTTAATCTTGCTCTACTAAGACACATAATATGATGAAAAAAATACAATTATTATTGTGTTCATATTTGTTTTTCGGGAATTTTCAACCCCTAAATGGGGGTAATTTTAGAAAATTTTCGCAAAACAAAAGAAAATGATCATCTCGGTTTTTATTGACTAGTAACTTGATACTTGTATTTTTGTGTCTGGTCGCTACAACATTCTCAAAATCAGGCAAAAAACAGCTTTTTTTGCGGTTATTTTTTATGCTACTAGCTGTGCTACTAGTGTAACGCAGTAATTGTCGCAAAAAAATGCAAACACTAATGTTGCAAACACGAATTGTTTACTAGCATTTACATTGGGAAGTCCTGTTAAATTGTCGCGCTTCAGGTTTTACTTACTGTCTGTATTGTTTTTTATTATACTATTTTAAATACTTATAAAAAAGTTAAAAGACATTTATTTATGGGTGAACATGCATTGTTAAAACTATCTATAAAAGCAATCGTGGTTGAAATCCCAATAGAGCTGCGGAGAAAGCAACAGAATTGTTCGGGAATTTAACAGAATTGTTTTCTCAGGCATTCTTCGGATCACACAATGTAGGTAAAAATAGATAAAAAGAAAATTTTACTAGATGATTGTTTACCTAAAATATTACTAGTATTTTTAAAATACATTTGCTCTGTGCACGAGAGTCTATACAACTAAAAGTTTTAGATACAATATTACTATTGTCAGTTTTTTTATAAATTAACTTAAATTTTGCAATTACAAAATTTCTATAAAAAAACCCTATAGGCCAAAACCCACAAAGCTCAAGACTGATTTAGATTCGATGCAGCAAGTCATAAAATCAGCGATTTTTACGACTGGGCTTGGATCCAAGAAAGTTATTTTATAATATATGCGGGAAAAGGCGGTTTAACGTAGATTATAAAATTAACAATAATACTTCAAATAATAAAATTAGGAAGTATGATTTGCAGGGCCGGGTTTAGCCTTAGCGCCGCCCCTAACATATAATTTTAGTTTTTGTATACAATTTTTGAAGGGAAACTTCTTTACGGACGCATGGAAAATTTTTTATAGCAATGTTAAAGAAGAATCGTCACACTTTTCCTGTTACGCTTGACCGTTACAGCTGCCGTAGGCGACTGGGGGTTGAGCGCACTAGATGTTGTTGTGAATGTGTTAGTCCCTTAGACTCGTGCCCCAATTTAAGCCTCCTTAATTACCTTACTTTGGGCATTTATATCAAAAAGGGCTTCACCAAACTTAGATTTTCTATACTACTCGAAACGATTTCGATCCACACTATTTGAGAAGTCTGAAAAAATAAAATTTTCTAAAATATATTTTTTTAATAACTGTTAAACGACCATACCAACCGATCCCAAAAACTAAATAGCTCTTAACCTTAAAAAACGCGTTGATCGCACCGAAACATGCCAAAATTGTTTTTTTTTTATATTTGAAGCACTTCACACCTTTCAACAATTCTGGGCAAATTCAGGGGTCTTCCTTGTACATACAAGAAGCTCCTCGTGAAAATTAAGAGCATCAAACGTCCCTCCCCCAAGACTCACCTCAGAGAAAAAACCCCAAAAATATGTATATACTGATATTTTTGGGGTTTTCTTATATTTGGACCACTTTACACCTTTTAAAAATAGTGCACAAAATTCAGGAGGTTCTTTGTAGCATCAGAAAAATTCCCGTGAAAAATAAAAGCATCGGACTCTCCCTTAAGACTGAGCAAAAATTATTATATCAATATTTTTGGGTTTTTTTTTATGCTTGAACCACTTTACATCGTTCAAAAATTCTAAAAAAATTTCAGGAGGCTTTTCATGTCACTAAAACAAATCCCGTAAAATTTATTGTAAATTTAAAATTAGCTCTATGGGGTTAAACATACAGTGATACGGAGGAAGCCGTAAGACAGTATGTCCAGCCTGTTCAGTCAAATTATCACATACATATTGTTTTTTAATTGCATATGAATTTAGGACTTCCAAAAGATGCGTTTTTTTATAACTGAATTCAAAATAAATATTATTTTCTAACAAATATTCCTGGATTTCAGTTTTTGAACTTGATGAAGCTGGTGCTTTGTGTAGCAGATGGCTGTGGTAGCTCACGTTATCCATGACAATAACACTGTTGTTTGGAATATTTTTTTAAAGGTAATTTTGAAACCTGTTTTCAAAAAGTTCGGCACTTGTATCTTCATGATAATCCAAGCTAGAATTCTTAATATTCTTTGCAGACAACAGCACGCAATTTGGGACAAATCTGTGTATTATGGTAATGCGTTTTCCTTTATTTGAAGGTGCTTTCGTCTGACAGTTTTGACTGGAATTAACCCATTCTTTAGATACTGTGTTTTGTGTATCGAACCATGTTTCATCAAGGTAAATTATGGATCTGTTTTCTAACCTATATCTTTTAATTTCTTAAAGGTAATTAAATCTCCAAGTGCGTAATCTGTGCGATTCCATTACTACTTGTCTTTTGTCTATTTTGCGGTATTTAAATCCCATTTTACATACAACTCTATGGTCATTACGTTTTTTTCTTTTGTTCAGGTCTTCACTAATAATAATGTCCCTTATCGATGATATTGAAGTTTTTGTAAGTAGACAGGTTTCTTTTAAAGCTTCTTGTTTAATTAGACCTCTACTGATTAAAGTTTCATACACATTTTTCACAACCTGTTTTGCATCTAATGACAAATGATTTTGACGCGACATAGTTATATTCTCGTAAAACAACTTTTTCGAAACGCACAGTAAAAACGGTTATTCAACACTGCCTCTAAAATATTAGACAAAATATTAATATGCATAATGGTTAATACTCAAGTAATACCTGGCCCACCCCTGCCCTTATAAACAAATGGGTTTACCCAATAAGAATCTATATATATAATTTGCTAATATGGATATATTTATATGTAGGTAGGTACATATATTTATTTGTCTGTCCACGTGATTCTGAAGTTATGGCTTGAGCTAAAATCATAAAATTTGGCACAGTGGTAGTCTTTAGCAGTGGCTAGAACCTAACGAAACATGTTTTTTGAATTTCGCCCCGGGACAAAAATAGGAGCAGAAAAGTGTTTTTTTACCGTTAGCCGCAAGGAAGGCGTCTTACGGAGACAGAGGCTACTTAATATTGTCTCTCGCCTGGCGGAGACAGGCTGTTTATCTAGTAGGTAATAAAATCGTTAAAGGTTTATTGGGGTATGGCCCGTCAAAGGCCATAACGATATACTTTGAGACAGACTATAAATGATGTTTTACTTTATACGTGTGTACATATACCAATAAACACACACTTTTCTTAATTTATAAAATTTGGGACTCTTTTTTGTTGATAAAATTGCAATGTGTATAATAATTCTAAACATAATCTTAATAATAGAAAAGTTATTTTATTTATCATAATATGAAGATAATTTCAAAACAAATGCACTTTTTAAAGCAACTTCGCTGCCCCAGAAAATTTGCTGCCCTGGGCATTAGCTCCGAGTGCTCCTAATTTAAATTCGCTACTGATGAAGTGTTTCTTTTTTTGTTTTACATTGAGTTAACTAGTATTTAAGTCTTTTAGTTTGTTTACTTAGTTTTTTCTTCTTGTATCATGTATTAAGTCTTGTACATCAGAACCGAAAGGACAATATTATACAGGGTTCCCCATAATATACTACCGATTTTAATTGCTCAGGAAACTTAATAAAACTAACATTTTATTACACTTATTGTTAATTACAATCCACTCTTTGGGATATACTATAACATACGACTTATCCAAACTTTAAAAAATTATTTTTTTTAAGTAAGTGCCATAACTTCAATGCACTTTCCAAGATTTGACAAAAAATGATTCATGGCACGATGAAGGGAAACCTAATCTATTCACCGGAACTCTTTAGGAATTCGGACTTTAAGATCTTGGATGTTTTCTGGATGAGTTGCAAAAACCTTTAAATAGCTCCACAGAAAAAAGTCTGGTGCAGTTAAGTCCGGGGACGCCAATTTAAATCCCTAAATAGTGAAATGAGTCGGCCATTAAATACTTCTCGCAGAACTCTTTTGGAGTTTTTAGCGGTATGTACTGTCGCTTAATCTTCTTCTATTAAGTTACTCTTTATGTTTTCACGCAAAAAAATTCATTGTTGAACTGAATAAACAATGACAATTAAAACTGAACATTAAATTGTGTGTTCAAACGTAATGATACTTTATTAGAAAATGACTTTTTAGGAAAATCAATTTTTCCTAGTTTTGTGACAGGTGCCTACTTGATTAAAAGTATGTTGATTTAAATCCCAAAGGCCATAGCAGAAAATGATATAAAAAAACGTACTGACTTATCTCATTTAGAATTTATTTCAATATCAAAATAGGTAGTCCATTATGGGGAACCCGGTAGTTAAATATTTTTTATTGATACT
Source organism: Listronotus oregonensis (assembly GCA_019359885.1). Classification (NCBI taxonomy): domain Eukaryota; kingdom Metazoa; phylum Arthropoda; class Insecta; order Coleoptera; family Curculionidae; genus Listronotus; species Listronotus oregonensis. The sequence goes on from JAHBCN010002231.1 coordinate 90,199, forward strand.
TGATCAGTTGGGTGTTTAATTCTGCTGAGAGAAAAAACAATATTAATAATGTACCCGGTATGCAATGTCCATTTTTTTATTAACAAATTGATATGATATGACTAACATATAAAATACTGGCAAAGTAATTTTATTAGATTTTTAAACAATTTTTATTTGTTCAGCTTAATAAACAATATTCCTGTTACTAATGTTTTATTTTATGATGTTGTATGTACAGGGTGGGCCAAATTGGGCACTTTTAAAGGCAAACTCCCATTTTTAAAGGAGATAGATGAAAACTAATATCGGTGTCTGGAGCTCAATAACATAATGGTAAAAACTGCACATCGATATCTGTTACCATTTCTGAGTTGCAGGGTGTTTTTCAAAAAAGTGCATTTTTTTAAAATCGCTGTAACTTTTTTGCTATGGAAAATTTTGAGTTTCTGTAAAAATATTTTCAAAACAAATTTTTACGTAGAATTTAATGGTGTAAATATATTTTTTTTTACAATCAATAGTTTAATACTTATTAACAAAAAAATCGATGTTTCATATGGGACAACCTGTATATTTTTGAATAATTCAAAATGACTTTAAATTACCTTTCCAAAAATATAGCACACTTTATATGTTATAAAATGAAACTTATATTTACAATGAATGATGTCGACTTTTATAACAATGTAAACTATAATTAGAATAAGATTATCAAATAAAATATAAAAAACAACAATAAAAAGTAATAAACCAGCGCAAGAGATGTTCGAATTGTAGACCGGTCTCTCTTATGCACAAACGGCACCGTTTCCGGACATTTCCTGCAGAATTTATCAATTCAAGAGGGGTGAGAGATGCAAACCCTTGCACAACCGCTACTTCTAATTCTCTTTTAGAACGTATAGGTAATTTAAAAATAAGGTCCTTTAGTCTTCCCCAAAGATAAAAATCCATGGGCGTTAAGTCCGGTGACCTCGCTGGCCAACGGATGGGACCTTGGTTAGCTATCCAATTGTCAAAGTTATCTGCTAAAAAATTACTAATAATTGAGGCGGTGCCCCGTCTTGCTGGAAAAATATGTTTTCGAGTTCCATTAGAGGTAGATCATCAATAAAGGGTTCTATTTGTTGCCTTAAAATTTGCAAATATCGTTGAGAGGTAAGGGTACCATCATAAATTAACGGGCCAATAATCCTACCTCTAAAAATACCTGCCCAGACACTAAACCCAAATCTTTCTTGGTTTCTTAGCTCGACTTCTGAATGAGGGTTTTGTTGCGCCCAAATATACGAGTTATAGCGGTTAAAAGTACCGACACTGCTTATATACGCTTCGTCAGTCCAAATACAATTCAGTGGAAAATCGCGCACACGGTTACATTTTTCCAGAAACCATCGACAAAAATCTATGCGGCGTTCAAAATCTCCAGATCTAAGATGATGCACTTTTCTGGTCCTGTATGGTTTATATTCGTATTTCTTTAAAGTTCGTCTAACATTACTTCTTGCCAGTCCTGTTAACGTTTTTAATTTTCGTGTTGATGTTTTAGGATTATTTTGAACGGCTCCTAAAACTACTATCTCTTCTAACTCCTTATCCCTATTTGTTATATTCTGTTTTGACCTTTTTCTCTCAAACTGGCCACTATTAATAAGGTTGTGTCGCAATCTTCTAAAAATATCTTTAAAAGGTTGTCTTCTTTCTGGATATTGGTTGTGGTATAAATTGCTTGCTGCTTCTGTATTCTCCCCGGCTTGTATAAAACAAACTATCATATCCCATTTTTCATAATTTTCAAATTTCATTTTAAATTTATTTGAAAGATTTGACTAAATTACGGCGTGTTTACAGCCAAAATCACAATTTGACAATTACCAATAAGCATTTGTTTTCTTTATCATGGCCGCGCCCCGTGGCGTCCTAAGCCTACTTGTTCAAAGTGGGCGAACTATTAAAAACTCTTTATTTCGAAGAGAACTCGAGTAAAATATTAAGTGTGCTATCTTTTTGGAAAGGTAATTTAAACTTATTTTCAATTATTCAAAAATATACAGGGTGTTTCATATAAAACATCGATTTTTCTGTTAATAACTATTAAACTATTGATTGTAAAAAAAAATATATTTACACCATTAAATTCTACGTAAAAAGTTGCTTTGGAAATGTTTTTACAAAAACTAAAAATTTTCCATAGCAAAAAAGTTACAGCGATTTTTAAAAAATGCACTTTTTTCAAAAACACCCTGTAACTCAGAAATGGTAACAGATATCGATGTGCGGTTTTTACCATTATATTATTGACGAAAATTGAGCTTCAGACACCGACATGAGTTTTTATCTATCTCCCTTAAAAATTGGAGTTTCCCTTTAAAAGTGCCCAATTTGGCCCACCCTGTACATTTTATTTATGCAAACATAGAAATTTTGAGTTATAATGGTAACAGTTATTTATCGAATACAAGCAATAGAAAATTAATTTACTACACTCCATGATTTATTCCATTATAGCTAATTTCATTTTTTACATGTCTACCTTAGAGATAACTATCAGAATACCAGCTTAAAAGAACAGCAATATGCTATAACCGTAACAATAAATTTACATACTATACAGAACAATACGCTGTTTATAAATATAAAAATTATTTATTTCTTTCTTACTTTATTGAAAAAATATTTGCATTTAAACTTACCAATTTTTTTTTTGTGAGAAATAAAATTAATATATCTCTATCTGTTTTTAGGTTAATAAGATTCTTAGTAAAAAATTGCATCTTAATCAATAAAAATGTCTAAAAGCTTCCAGGCTGTCACACACCGAAGGGTCAGAATGACGGATAGACGGACTTGACGAGTTGATAAATGTTCTACGAAACCGCAATAAAAAAGTCGTATTGGATATACATATCTGTTTTTCAATTTCAGTTTTTCTATAGTAAATAACAAGTGGCCTTTTTGAATTCTAGAGACATAATACGAGTAAACTTTTCCGTTTAACTTTTACATAAAACTTCTTTTCCTAAAACTTCTATAGAAGTAAAGCAGTGTATGTGTACTTGCATGGAATTTAGCTTTAAGATATTGAACATAACGGTGCTGGTCCATTTCGACCGTCTGTCTGAGCCGGTTTTGCAGGTGCCCCTGATGGACAAATTACTACTTTGGCCGAATTTTTCGTAATATCAGCTGGTTGTGGGTTGGGTGTGCCAAATTCCTTTTATCAAAAGTTTTGCGGTATCTTAATTTTATTTTTTTTTTGCCTTATGTCTTATTTATTTACCATATTAAAATAATTTTATTAATTAAAGTTAAACCGGGTACAACAAATTTAGAGGTTTTTATTAGAATCTTTCGTAAAAATGTTTTTAAAATAATTCAAGTCTGCTTTCTAAACATATTTGCAAAAAGTTGTTGTTTTAAAACTAGGTAAAAATAAGTCTTTTAAATTATAAAACTTAAAATATATTATTTAAAAAAATACTTGTCTTTTTATTCTTATGTTAGTTTTATCAAAAAATAATATTTTTTTCCTTATACTTTTATATGCTACAAAGTTTAAGAGGTTAATATTTGAATTAGCTGTTTGATTTAATTTGTTTATTTAGCAATCGTTTTCGTGTGTTAAAACATATTGTTAATTATCCTGAAAAAGGTGATGGTTTAAAACATTTGCAGCGGTTTTAAAATGTTATTCACAATACGTTATTGTTTCAACGCCATTATACGAATGATTTAAAAACCACAAAATGTTTTAAAATATAATTACGCTTAGCCTAAATTGTGGCAAGTGTCTTTTTTTTAGTTTTAAAAATCCAAATAATTCTCTTAATAATTGTAAAAAGCAAATATGTTGTCTTATCTAGTTTAATTATCTGGTGGCCTTAAAGAAGTATTTTAAAGAGAATAGAGCGGTGCTATATATTTTAAAATACGATTTTTTTTATACCCTTAATGTTACAAACTTTTTAAAATATCTTTCTAAGCTTTTATATTGTGAAAACTTCATCGTTAAGGGGTTTAAATTATCTTTAAAATGAAATAGAGAAGACGATAAGGATATATTTTTAATGCGATTATATCAAACAAATATAAGTTCTCATGTTTATAGTGGCAAAATTTAAAGCAAATTTAACATTTTTTTTTATGTATTTTTCGGTAAATTGCTCACACCAGTCGATTTTAATTTTTAAACAATTAAGTTAATATAAAAACTAAGAAGAAATTGCTTCTGGTTACACCAAAATCATTGTACATTTTTTTGAAAAAAATAAAATAAAAAGAGGGATATTAATTGGCAAATATTTATTTCGGCTGGTGTCCAAATGGGCGTCACCGCTTCTATATTCACTATTTATTTAGAATATAAACATTTACGTATAAAATATGCCGCACCCAAAAACATTAAAAACAAGATAGACTCCATTATTTACATTTGATTGAAATCATACATTGGTATAGAGTTGCCAAATTCAGCGAAGTGGCTGATTATTTAAGGCCACTTGGACTCACTTGGTAATTCTCCTTATGCCAATTTACAAAAATTTTCTTGTTTACCTTAAAACTTTCTTAATTAAAATAAGTATAAACGAACTTCAAAACAAACAACCTTTTAATATCATAGTTTTTACTACTTTTAACAATATTTTTTATAAAAAATAAAAATAAAGTACAAATTTAATTTAAACATCGACAACTCCGCCATTATCGCGTAATGCGCGTTCACGTCATTTCATTCATTTTTGCCGTGTGCTGCATTGTCAGTTTTCGCTTGTGTTTGGAATAAGTGTGTTTACGGTTTTGTGCTGTTAAACTAACCAAAACTTGATTTTTGTGTGTAAAAACATTTAATTATGGATCGATCGTGTCTTATTTGTAAGAAAAAGGATTATAAAAACCCAGAAGTGTCTTTTCACAGGTAATTAAAGTTATAGGTTATGTCAACCGCAAGGCCAGTGGCCAGTGGCGTGGTTATAGCCGAATTTAATTTGTGTGTATGTTTGTTATTTATTATTAAGAATGTTGAAAAGGATTTATTTTCTAATTAATACAATATCCTAAATAATTGTTGGTTAAGGGTATGAATGTTTATGCTTAATAAAATAATATGTTTCTATACGCTTAAATTAACAGTTTATATTTACTTCAGGTTTCCGACAAATTTGGAAATAAAAACGTGTGTGGCTCTCAGTTTTTGGTTTACAAGACAATAACAATGTTCCAAAGCAACCTGACATATGTTCAGATCATTTTGATGGAACGGATATTATTTGTCAACCTAATGGACGTAAACAGATAAGGCCAGATGCTTTACCGCGTGAAAATGTTTCCGTGTTTTTGCACTATCCCTCTTCTA